>CAWUDS030006285.1:0-37756 GCA_963859935.3 Lathyrus sativus | reverse complement strand
TTGATGACATACGAGGCAGCATGGGCCAAATGATGGAGATGTTGCAAGTGATCCGTGCAAAGATAGACACTCAACATACCGTGGTTTCCGAGATTAATGTAACGGTAATGGAGCCGGCACCAGTTGTAACTGTTCGCACTAGTGGTCCATCCTTTGGACTACCATTTAACTTTGTACCACCACCATTTATTATGAAGACTACTCAGCGGACCATTCCTCTGAATGTTGATTTTCCTCATACTATCCATACTTACACTACAACTGTTGTGCAAGTACAAGCATATCCATACTTCAACAACAAACATCAGGTTTATGATATCCCTGACCAAACGGAAGAAGGAGATGAATGCCATGAGAAGATGAGGGAAGATTTCAAAACTATGGCGAGGAAGATAAGGGCTATGGAAGGTAATAACATATTTGGGGCTGATGCGAGAGACATGTGCTTGGTTTCTGGATTAGTGATTCCACCAAATTTCAAAATCCCATTTTTTGACAAATATGAGGGGGCTACTTGCCCTAGAACCCACTTGATCATGTACTATAGGAAGATGGCAGCCTATGTGGGAAATGATAAGTTAATGATCCACTGTTTTCAAGACAACCTTAAGGGCGCTTTAGCTAAGTGGTACTTAAGTTTGGACCAATCCAGAATTCATAATTTCCAAGACTTGTTTGATGCTTTCATCAAACATTACAAGTATAACATGGATTTGGCTCCAGACCGGAGACAATTGTTGAGCATGGCTCAGAAAAGTTCTGAATCTTTCAAAGAATATGCCCAACATTGGAAGGAAACCGCCTCACAAGTGGAGTCCCCTCTGACTGAAAAAGAACTAGTTGATTGGTTCGTTGACATAGTAAGGTCGAAATTCTACGAGAGGATGGTTAGCAATGTGAGCACTAACTTCTCTGACATTGTGGTTGTGGGAGTAAAAGTGAAGTTTGGGTTGAAAAATGGAAAGATGACAAGTTTCACTGGTAGTTCAAGTGGAAGTACCACTGAGAAGTCCTTCAGAAATGTCCATAAGAAGAAGGAAGGCGAGACTAATTCCATTTCTACAAAAAGAAGAAGTCAGCTCAGAAAACCTCAGCATCAGCAACAATTTCGACAACAACCATCATATCCTATGCAATACACTCAACAACCTTACGTGGCGGCCATTACGCCCATGTTTCACAATCAAACTCCAACTTTTCAACAAATTCAACAACCACCTGCATATTAACAAGACTATCAACATGTGCCCAACGCCTCAACCTATTAATAACAACAACAACCTAAGGCTCTGATCCCTAGACAGAATGTAAAAAATAGAGGACCAGGGGCAAGACCTCCTATCCCACCAATTCCAATGAGCTACACTAAATTTACCCATACATGGTACAACAAGGTATGATTACCACCAAAAAGATGGGACCACCGCCAGATCCTCTCCCACCATTCTATAATCCCAATGCCCGATGTGTGTTTCACGAAGGGGGAGTCAGACATGATCTAGAAGGATGCTTTACTTTGAAGCATGTTATTTGAGAACTGATGGAGAAAAAGATTTTGTCCTTTGGGGATCGTCAACCCAATGTCAAAAATAACCCATTGCCTAACCATGAGAGTGTTAATGCAATAGAAGACGTACATGAAACAATAATTTCTAATGTAACAACAATAAAAACTCTACTATAGGATCTCCACAGAAGATTAGTCAAATCTGGTATAATTGAGAGTACCCACTCAGAACGCGAAGAATGCGCTAAAAATTCCAAGTGTTGCACTCTAGTCCAGGAATACATCCAGAGATTGATGAATGATGGTTTTTTACAAGTATGTAGTAAGATGAAGAATGATGAGGTATCAATGATTGGACATATTTTAAACATGCCATATGGGACTGAAAAAGTGCCCATATTCAATCTTCCATATGTCAGTTCAACTGATTCAGCGCTCAAACTAGTGTTCAATGTTGAAAAACCTGCCACATCAGTGGCTAGTCAGCCAAAGCCGGTCAACACTCAAAATCCCAGGCCATTCTTTTTCAAAATTACCAAGGCAGTACCTTGGAGAAATGATGACACGTGGAGAAATCAGAGATCTGGGAAAGAGGTGCGAAGTGAAGGGATGAAAAGTAAACACAAAGATGTCTCTAACATTGTTGGTACGAGCAAGATGACCCGAAGCGGTCAAATCTACCAACCTAAGGTAATTGTGGTCCCTCTCAAAGAAACCATCCATATGGAACCTGCAAAAAGCAAAGAAGTATTAAATGAAGAAAATGAAGAATTTTTATGGATCATCAAAAGAAGTGACTAAAAAATCATAGATTCGCTACACCAGACTCCTTCAAAATTTTCGATCATGTCCTTCCTTTGAATTCTCCTGCCCACAGGTCTGCATTACAAAAATTATTGGTGCAGGCCCATGTAACCAAGGACATAATAATTGGTCAATTTGATTCGGTGATTGCCAATATTACTGCATGTAATACCCTGAGTTTCAACAACGATGAATGACCTGTCGAAGTTTGTAAGCAAAGTCGTGTTTTGTATGTATCAATAAAATGCCAAGAGGACACTCTAGCAAGGGTCTTGGTGGACACTGGTTCCTCTCTGAATGTATTACCTAAAAGGACGCTCACTAAGTTGGCATATAAGGGGGCTAACAAGAGACCTACCTCTTTTATAGTAAAGGCTTTTGACGGTTCTAGAACAATGGTGATAGGCGAAGTGGATTTACCTGTTATGGTTGGACCTCATGTATTTGACATTACCTTCTAGATGATGGATATCAATCCAGCATACAGCTGTTTGTTGGGAAGACCGTGGATCCATACTGTTGGTGCAGTAACCTCTACTCTTCACCAAAAGATGAAATTTGTAGTGGATGAAAAATTGGTGGTCGTCGATGGAGAAGATGACCTAATGGTGAGAAATTTGTCATCATTCAGGTACATTGCAGCTGACGAAGACACTTTGGAAACCTCTTTCCAAGACTTAGAAATAGCTAATGTCGTGTTGATCGAAGAAGTTGTGGTTGAGAGTGGTATATCCTTTGCATTTGTTCAAAGCATAAAATATGCATTGAAGAATGGCACTCCTATAGGATGGAGGGAGCTCATTAATGTGGAAGAAAGAGCGAAGAAGAATTGCCAAAGGTTGGGTTACAAACCAACTCATGACAAGACTCAATAGTTTGCCAAAAGATGACTGAAGACCATCAATGAGGTGTTTATCAGTGGAGGTATCCAGATCAACGCAATTGAGGAGGATTTTAAAGACGGCTATGTTGATCAATTGGTATATGATGATGAGGCCGCTCTAAACAATTGGGAGGCTGTTGAAATTCCTATTATCTTTCTTGTGAGGAAGTAATTTGCTTGTTTTTTTTGTAGTTTCCTTTAAAAGGTTTTCCATAACCATGCCTGAAGTTATCGGACTATTTTGTATGGGCCACATGCTTTAAAATTAATATGATCAATGAAGATGTTTTGTTACAATTCTCATTTGTTTCATTTACTTTTTTTTGCTTTTACTTTTAAAGAAAATGACATTTCTTTTGAAAACCAGCAAAAATATATTCCTTTTGTTTTGTGCATTTATCTTTGTGTATTTAATAAATCAAGCAAACCCAAACATGCAGAAAAATTCTAAAACTCATTGAATCCAATGACTATGTTTTCCTTCCTGGCTTCAGTTCACCCATATACCAAGCCAAAGATGAGGATGATGAAGATTTTGAGATTCCCGATGAGTTGGCAAAAATGTCTGATTACGAGTACATGGATCTTCAACCCCACCAACAGTAGGTAGACGTCGTTAATCTTGGAACTGATGAAAATAAAAGAGAAGTCAAGATTGGGACAACACTTGGGGAAAAGATCAAGTAGAGACTAGTGAAGCTTTTAGAAGAGTATGTTAATGTGTTCGCATGGTCATACCAAGATATGCCTGGCTTGGATACCGCCATAGTTGTTCACAAGTTACCTCTTCAACCTAAGTATCCACCTGTCAAATAGAAGCTCAGATGGACCCGGCCCGACATGGATCTCAAGGTCAAAGATGAGGTCAAAAAGTAGATAGATGCAAGTTTGTTGGCAGTATCAAAATATCTAGAATGGGTAGCTAACGTTGTGCCTATGCCAAAGAAGGATGGGAATGTTAGAATGTGCATAGACTACAGAGAGCTTAACAAAGCTAGTCCAAAGGACGACTTCCCTCTGCCACATATCGATACCTTAGTGGATAACACTGCTAGATTCGATGTCTTCTCATTCATGAATGGTTTCTCAGGATACAACCAGATAAGGATGGATCCCTAGGACATGGAGAAAGCCACGTCCGTCACACCATGGGGAACTTATTGTTATAAAGTCATTCCTTTTGGTTTGAAGAATGCAGGAGCCACTTACCAGAGAGCTACAGTTACATTATTTTATATTATGATGCACAAATAAATCTAGGTATATGTTGATGACATGATAGCCAAGTCTCAAAGTGAAGAGGATCATTTGGACCACCTGTTGAAGTTATTCGTAAGTCTCAGGAAGTATCAATTGAGACTGAATCCTGCAAAATGTACTTTTGGAGTAAGGTTTGGGAAATTACTTAGCTTCATCGTCATTCAACATGGAATTGAGGTGGACCCTGACAAGGTGCAAGCTATTCAAGAGATGCCTGCTCCAAAGGCAGAAAAACAAGTTAGAGGTTTCCTTGGGAGACTAAACTACATCTCTAGAGTCATCCCCAACATGACTCCAACCTGTGAGCTGATCTTTAAGTTGTTATGAAAGGATCAAACAGTTGTTTGGAATGAAGACTGCCAACAAGTATTCGACGAAATCAAAGGTTATCTCCAAGAGCCTCCAATCTTGATTCCTCCTATACCGGGTAAACCTTTATTCATGTATATGACAGTGGTCGAGGGATCCATGGGTTGTGTATTGGGTCAACACGGCGAGTCCAGACGAAAGGAACATGTCATCTATTATCTCAGCAAGAAGTTCATCGATTGTGAAAGTCGTTACTCGCTTTTAGAAAAGACTTATTGTACTTTAGCTTGGGCGGCCAAGCGGCTGAGACAATATATGATATGTTATACCACTTTGTTGATTTACAAAATGGATCCGATAAAGTATATTTTTGAGAAACCTGCTCAGACAAGAAGGCTCACCCGTTGACATATGCTCTTGTCATAGTATGATATCCAGTACGTCGCTCAAAAGTACATCAAAGGTAGCATCTTGTCAAATTACCATGCTGATCAGCCAGAAGAAGACTATGAGCCTCTCAAGTTTGACTTCCTAGATGAAGGCATTATGCTAATCAAGAAAGACTACGAAGAGCCAGGCCCGAATGAAGGTTCTGAACCTGGTTCCCGATGGAAGATGATATTTGACGGTGCTTCCAACCAAAAGGGGGATGGTATAGGTGCTATTTTAATAAACCCCACTGGTGGGTATACTCCTTTCACAGTAAGATTGTGTTTTAAATGTACTAACAACATTGCTGAGTATGAGGCTTGTATTTTGGGGATAGAAGCAATCATTGATCTCCGTATCAAAATTCTAGAAGTGAGTGGTGACTCAGCTTTAGTTTTCTATTAGGTCAAAAGTGAATGGGAAACCAGAGATGAGAAACTAATCCTATATAGTGCTTATATTGTGGAAATGATTGAGTATTTCGATGAAATAACCTTCAAGCATGTGTCAAGGTTCGAAAATAACATCGCCAATTCTTTAGCTATGATGGTTGCTACGTGGTGTTATACCCCAAATTTTGACCCCCAGATTCCATCATCATTCTAGGAGCATCAACATTGATTATCTAACTGTAACCTTTTTCAAGTTTGAGCTTTGTCAAGAGATGCAAATGAACTAGGTTTTCACACAGTCAGAAATCAGGGTTTCAAGGGATTGATCAGTCAAAATTTTGGATTGATCCTCCATATATCAAGTCTTCATGGAATCAAGGATATCACATTGGATCAAGAATGAATCCAACCTGAGGTTGTCACCCAAGAAAGAAGAACAGTGTAGTACAGGAACCTTGATTAGAATTTCTGATTGGAAAAGTCAACTGTAGTTTGAATTTTGATCTAAAAGGTGTTCCAAAGCTTGAATCATGGTCCATGAGGCTCATATGACCTATGTAATTCTACTCAAGAATTTTCAAGACCCCAGGGAAACCAGGACACCAACAGTCGATTAAGAGGTTTTTAATCGTTCGGTTCGTCTGACTGAAAAGTCAACCCATTGACTAACCGATTTTTAACCCAAAATTGAATCCAACTATGTTCCCAACATCATTTAACATCTAATCATGAATTTTGGTGACCAATTGATCAAGAATTGAGAAGTAATCGAAAACTCTGGAAATTAGGTTTTTGAAAAGGGCCAGACCATAACTCCTTAACCACACATCCAAATGGAGTGGTTCAAATCTTATTGGAAGGGTCTCATTGAGTTCTTCAAAAGTGATAGAGGAACTCATGAGCAGAAAATGCAAGGATTTTGAGTTATGAGCACAAACAAGGAAAGAAGGGGAAAATACACTTGGAAATTTCAAGATTTCTTGACTTGTGTAATACCCAAAATTTTACCCTCAGATTAGTCGATTCAGGTTGCATGACATTTCATTTGTGCATCACCTAATTACTAACGGGTTACGTAGTTTGTCTCGTTTTGCAGGAACCACGGCTGGTACACTTTAGCTGTTAAAGGGCGAAATGGTCATTTTCACGTTGTTTGTTGACAATCCTTGAAGCTGAGTCATCATTAGAGATTTATTAAATGAATAGAGCCTTCGTCTCCGAGCTCCTTATTTTCTTTGAAGGTGAACAGAAATTCACGGTAATTTTGGCATCAGGATCTTTGAGATACGGTAATCAATTCAACGGGCTGAGACTCTGTCATCAATGGATTTCTGAGACAGTTATTCTGTCATGTGGGTTTGATTATGTTGAGATATTAATTTGGTTTGGTTCAAGTCAAATGCAAGGATCTGCTCTGCGGAATTTGGTTTCAACAAATATTTATTTCTCTGTTTCTTCTGCTACCTGCCATTCAAATTTTAAAAGGGAAGCAGTGAATTTATTCTGACTCAAGTCTAGAGTTAATATACCCTTTTAATCATGATCTTGGGCCGAATTAGTTCAGGACATGAGATCTCGTCATCAGAGAGACACATTGAATTTTTCAGTACCGCGGTCAGCTTTGTTTTGCCGTAATTGGATTTCTCTGCTTTTTGCTGTTTTACTTCGTTCAAGGCCGGTACCGCTCCTATCACCAGCCACCACTTAATTTGGGCAGGAAATTTGGGCCATTTGATCTGGTTGATGAAGTTCAATCGGAAATTATGTCGGAGAAGAGGTTAATCGGATATAATCGGGTGAATTTTTGAATTAATAGAAAATTAGGATTTTATTGGTGTTTTCATTTCATTTTTTAATCAAAATAATAAAAAATAATTTCCTTTTTCATTTGCATTTTTTTGTATTCTTTATTTTTCATTTTATTTTTTTTAAATACGCTTCATTGTTAAATCAATCCTTTTTATAAGTTAATTTCATATTTAAATCCATCTTTTTGAATTAATTTTCATCTTTCAATTTCCTAAGTCATATTACATTTTGAATAAAAAAGAAAATCAATATCATTTCAGTTTATTTCGTATTTTATTTCTTTATTTCATTTTTAAATCAACTTTATTTTATTTTTGAGCCAATTTTATTCCTTTTTTTTTTAAATATTGTTATTATTTCATTTTTAAGAATAGTTTTTATTTAATATTTTTTTCTTATATTGTTTTTAAATTAACTTCATTTCATTTTAGAAGAAAAGAGAAAAAACATGCATTTTAGAAGTAGTTTCATTTCGTTTTATGTTATTGCATCAATTTAAATTGAATAATTTCTATTACATAATAATAATAATAAATGTTTACAATGCCAAAAATAAGATAAAACAAAATAAATTTACATTGTTAAATTACATTTTAAGGAAAAAGTGCTTTTCAGAAAAGTTGTGTTGCAAAAGCGCTTTTCCGAAAAGTTGTGTTGCAAAAGCGCTTTTCCATGCAAGACGGAACTTCATCAGCCCAGTCTAACAACAATCCAACAATACCGCAAGCTAGAAAACCCAGCTTTGTTCGCCTGAAAAACAGCAACAATCACCAAACAGCTAACCACGTTAAAACCCAAATTTCCGTTCAACAAAATTGCAACCACGGGTCTGTAAATATTGCAGGAAAATAACACTAATCGAAGCCCACGAAGAACGTATAAATGTCATCTTAGAAAGATCAGAACCCTAACGAGAAGGACAAAAGCGGCGCAAATCCCACATAGGTTCAGAGAATCCTCTTAGATTCTTCATCATTACCATAAAAAAAACCCAAGAAGGTTCAAAACAAAATAAGCCCAACAGAGAACAACGAGGAAGAATCCAAGAACGAAAAACGGCAAGGGTTCAGATGTTCAAAAAGCTTCATCATCACCCATAAGGTTCCGAACTCGAAAGTTCATCATCACCAAAACAAGAAGGAAAAGAGGGAACTCACACGCAAATCGCAGCGGCAAGAATCATCGGCGGAACCAGAACAATCTCACTGTCAGCTTGTAAATTGTTCCTCATCGGATTCGCTCACGAACACGAATGTAAGTTGTTAAAGATGAATTTTTCCGTTTCTGTTTTGGTATTTCAGGTGAAGCTCGAAGAAGGAGAAATTAGGAAGCACAGACATGCAACCGAAGAGTGACATGGGAGAGTGTTAGCGGCGCCGACGGTGGTCTGAGGGATGAAGGGGAAAACCCTAGATGTTAACCATATATCCCACTTACCTTTTTATCTCCGTCAATTTTTGCTTTGTCTGTTAGTTATGGCTTTTATGTTTCTATTTTATTATTATTAACGGTTTATATTATTCTTTAATCATACTAGGTAATTGTAAGGTCATAACATGCACATAGTTAATTAGTTTATAATATAGGTTAGCACTTAAACTTTGATATTTTCCAGAACTCCCACTTTTAGGTTTAAATCACGTTTTAATTAAAGCCTTGTAAAGGTTAAATTTTTTGGAATAAATAAAAATCATTTTTAGTCATTTAAAACGTTTCTTTTTTTAGTTGAAGTAATGATGGGGCAATTAAACTGTAATTATATTGATGATAAAAAAACCTTGCTTAAAAAAACGGTTACTAAAACATTTTTGGATTTTTTTTTGTTCTTTAGGGTAAGACTTATTTTTCTTTGTAAGCATTAAATCATTAAAATATTTAAAAAGGAAAAACTCAAGAATTTAAAACCATTTCATTACAATGAAATTAAACTTCTTTCATTAAAGTAAATTAAAACTTTTTCATAAAAAAATCAAATTAAATCTTTTTTGCATTTTAGTTAAATCAACTTTTCATAAAAATCAAATTAGACTTTCTTGCATGTAAATTAGATCATTTAAAAAAATTAAATTAAATTTTTGGCATAAAATAAAATCAAACTTTTGCATAAAGACTAAATCTATCTTTTCAAATTAAATTAAAACTCATTTGGAAGAAAATAAAAATTGAAACATTTCTTATTTAAAAACAATTTTCTTAAGTTAAAACAAATTTTTAATAGTTTAGGATAATGTCTCCATCGAAGCATAAAATTAATTCTATTTTTCTCATTAACATTTTCAAAAGTAAAGTTGTGATTTAGCCGTTTTATTTTCGTCCAACCCTCGTTAATTTGTTTATTTTTAGCTTATCATTATTATTTCAGTTATTTAATTTATTTTGTCCCATGGATGTAATTTACGCGAGGCCATGGTTGCGATTTATTTTATTTTCATTTTTTTTTGGAATACGTAATTTACGCGAGTGGTCGCTGTTGCACCCTAAAATTTGCCCAACCTTATTCACTTGGTTTATGTTTCAATGTCATTAGCATTTGCATATAGAGTCATGTACATAGACTAACCATTTGCATAGCATAAGCATAGCAAGTCATTCAACAGGGGACCAATCATTATTATCATCTCTAGAAGCCTATCAAGAGGTTATTATCCCAATTCAACCTCATTCAAGTCATCAGGAAAGAATTTGAAAGCAAAGAGTTTAGCAGATCAAGCCTTGAGTCCATCTCCTAGCTGAGGGTATCTGAGGATCAACAGGAGGGTTGTGAGCTGTGAATTGAGGACATGGAGAGTATCTAGACATTATGAGAGACTTAGAAAGTCATTTGGAGAAGGAGACAAGTCATTGATGAGAGCACAAGAGCTACAGTTGAAGACAGTCAACTAGGGTTTCATCTGGGTCAACCCTAGGTCAACCCTAGGTCAATTGACTGATTTAAAGGGCATTCAAGTCTAGTGGAGAGATGTGGGGGTTCATCATTGAACATATAAAGAAGGATATGGAGATATGACAAGAAGAATTCAAGAGAAATCAAGGAGAAGAGGAGTTACTAAATTAGGGTTTCTCTGTAAAATCCCCTAGTTTAGGTCAAATTTCCAAGCAAGATAAGTCAAAATGCTAGCTTCAAATGGCTTCTTGGCCAACATGAAACTTGTAGAGGATCTCAAGACATTTAATTTGAGTGGTGGAAGACATCAAGGAGATTTATAGAACTCAAGTTATGGTCCTTACAAGTTACAGGTCATCTGAGGTATCTGAATTTTTGTCTGTGAAAGTGACTTGACTTCCAAGCAATTTTTACCCCTCAAGGAGATTTCAAATGAATTCTTGGTCAACATAAGAATTGTTCCTCATTGTCTTAGCTTTCTAGAATGGTATAGTATGCCTTCATATGATGTGTGGAACTCAACTTATGGTCTTGGCAAGCAAAGGGTATTTTGGGCATTTGTGAATTACAGGTCATTTTAACCTATGTCCAAAACTCATACAAGGACGCCTCAAATGGAAAAACTTACAACATCAGACTTGCTCCAAATGGGATTTTAAGTCTAGAAAGAAGGTCACAAATTATTGGAGAAGCTCATAACATGAAGTTGAATAATTGGTCAAAATATGAACTAAAAAGGCTTATAAAGTGAATAAATTCAAAGTGAAAAATGGTTTGGGAGATTTATGAGTCCAAATGGAGACTTCCAATATATGATTTTGAATGGAAAAGCAATTCTAAGAACAATGGTTCAAACACTTTTTTGAGTTTAGAAGGAAAAAAGAAAGTTATCTTTGGTTACTTGTAATTGAAGAAACATTTCAAAAATGGATCAAAGTTGGAAAGCAAGGGAATGTGCAAGATGGATCTAGAATGTTCATATGAGGTCTATATATTAATGAGATGAGGATTGATCAAGGGTTGGCTTCATTTTCACCAAGAATTTCACAAACTTTCTCATTCTTTCTCTTTGAAGTTTCATCCCAATTTCACAAATTCTTCACCAAATCATCATCAAAATCTACCTCATTATACTGTTTCATCATCATAGATCATAATTCAATCAAGAATCAAGTGTGAATCATCCATTTTCGAGCACTTTCTTCATCAACATCAAAATTGAAGTTTCCATTGGACAACACAATTCAGGTCAAGAATCATCAAGGCATTGCATACAGAATTGAGCATTGAGTTAATTGATCAAGATCCAAGCCTTGGAAGCCTCAGATCCTCAATCTTCCATAGCTGTTTTCAAGCTTTTGCACCAGGTATGTTTTCATTCACACAGATCGATCTAGTTAGTTTAGCATGTTGTTGTTAGTTTAGACATAATGTAGGAGGTTAGGAGAACAATTAGGATGAATTTGGAGTGATTTGGTGACAATTGTTAGCAGGTGCAATAAACTGTTTGGATCAATAACTCTTAGGTTAATGCATCATAATCTTAGCTTGATAGCGCAGGTTGATCTCCATTAGGCATAGACTAGTTTAGGTTAAGTTTGATTGAGAATTGTAATGGTGCATCTCAGTGTACTTCCATGGTGACCAGAGCTTGATGCCATCGGGTTGAGTGATTTATTGAGTTTCAGACTGAATTAAGATCATAGGATTGTAGAGGGAGAGGTTTAGAGTAATTTTCGTGTTCATAGCATGTTGATTCATGGACTGGTGATGGAGAACAGAGTGGTGTAAGTTTGCTCGTGCATGAGGTTTAATGGAGGGAAACCCTAATTCGTTTGATCTGAGGTAGGAGACATAATCGTGTCCATCCATTTTGATTAAGACTGTTGACTGGGAGAGCCATCGTGTGGCTGAGATTCGAAGCAGAATTTGGAGGGAAGTGAGCTGTGAAGCCAAATGCACCGTTTCATTAATTGAAACGGGCGGGCCTGAGTTAATATGTGCTATCCCCACCCCCAGTTTCAAGCCCAAACCATTTTGAACGTGATTTTGGTTTCTTTTCTCACCCCCTGCGCGCTTTGTTATTTCTAAGGATCCTGATTCAAGCTGGGCCTAATGTAAAATGCTAAGCGCACCCCCTGGATACCTGGCCCATCTGGATTTTAACTGGGCGTATATTCTATTCTAACCCCCCTCCCTCATTTTAATTCAATTTAATTTCTTAATTCACTTTAATTTCTACCAATTTTCATAAATTCATAACAAATTCATAAAAAATCATTTTCACTTCATTCTTTTTACATCATTTACTTTAGGATGTGTAGAATATTATAGAAAAATAAAATTGCATTTTTATTTTCATTTCATATTTTTTCCATATTTTCTAAATAAATGTCATATTAAATAGCTTCACTTCATGCATCATTTCAATAATTTTTGTTCTATTACATGCTTTAACATTTTTGTTCATTCTTTTTATATTGTTTAGATTAGATATTCAACTTGTAGAAATATTTTAGTTCCCATTTTTAGGAGTTAATTTTAGGTGATTAATATAGGTTTGAACATCCTGAACAAACTAGGGTTTTTAGGTGATGACTTAGGAAGTTTGATTCACTTCCCTTAGGACTTAGAAATTGAATAGGTTAGCTATGGGACTATAGGGCTATGGGTAGTTATTAGATCCCCTTAGAAAAAGTTAGGATTCCCCTACTGCTATTACTCTGTATATATCTGATTGACTGGTGTGGTGTGCCCTCTGGGGATTATTGCTTGCTTGCTTGGGTATTGGGTTTGTCTGGGGACCTGGGAGAGCTAAAACTTGTGAAGATAAAGACCATTGGAGATCCAGATGTTGAAGATCAACTGCCAGAGTTGAGGAGGAGATTCTTGCTAGCAGATGCTGAGGAGCTAGGGTTTAGGAGCTAGGCAGAGCTCTAGATTAGAAAGTTTGTTTCTCAAACATGGATTGCCTTGTCTGCATCCATTCTTCTCTGTGATTCAGAGTCTCTCTAAGGCATTCACCCCCTTCCTTTGGAAGGCTTGGTGATAGTGTCTAAGAGATAGAACTCTTGAGAGAAAATGTCTTTTGTGTTAGAAGCAGTCTGTTCACCACCCTTGGTAGTCAACTGATTGCTTAACACCCAATTCACTCTTGTGACTGATTCCTCATCCTGGAGGTTTGAGCTTGAAGAAAAGCCATTGCTTATAGAAGACTGATGATCAATTCCTTGCCTGAAGGTCATGAAGATGGAGATTGATGCTTGTTGAAGCAGGTAGCTGATTGGAGATTGCTTGAAGCCAGATGTTGATTCAGAGCTGCTGATGCTGTGGATGTTTTTGCTGTTTTTTCATTTGCTGATGTATTGATTGGTTTTCTGAACTGTATTGTTTGATGTTTACCCTGTTGGGTTGAAAGTGAATCCTGTTCACTTTTGCCTATTGTTTTCTAGGTTCGAGGTTGAGTGGGACTCCCTTGCCTCGCTTGTGCTGTTGCATCCATGCATTTTACTGTTTTACTATATATATCTGATATTGTTTCTGTTTCTGCCTATCCCTTAGGATCTCTGTTTCTCTCTGCGCAAGAGAGGATCATGATAGACACTAGGTCTTAACCCATGCATGATAACATTAGGTTAATTTGTTTCCCTTCGCAACCGTAGGTTTGAGTTCTGTCTCTTTCTTTCTCAAAACAAACAGAAAAACACATAAAGATTTCGAACACAATAAAAGACACTTCTTTCGTAAAAGAATGCGAACTCATCAAGACGTCATTTTTGTCCGCCGGGACTGTTAATCAAGAAAACCTTTTTCAGAAGGAATAAAATCAACCAAGACAGACTTGTGTCGTACGTGGCCCGAACTACGTTTGCTCTGATCTTTCATGCCGTGTGAAAGTACGTAGGCATAGGATGCGATATCCTAGCGAGCAACCTTCCCCTCCTTTCCCGTAGGTAGGCGAACTACGTTGACTCTGATTTCTCGTTCCAGACGGGAATACGTAGGCATAAAGTGAGATACTTTGCCGAGTCATTTTTTATTTTCATTTTCTTTTCTTTTTAACCCCTTGACCTATAGTTTAGATAGAATAACAATCCATACCCGAAAACAAGCGTGGATCCCGTCGAGTACGACGGACGTGAGGGGTGCTAATACCTTCCCCTTGCGTAACCGACTCCCGAACCCAGGTTTTGGTTGCGACGACCATACCTTTCCCGTGTTGTGCGAGGTTTACTCTGAGCGTTTCCTTTCCCTCCCATGGGATAAATAACGCACGGTGGCGACTCTTCTGTTCAGCCGGCGCCGATTTTCGCAGTAGCGACAGCTGGCGACTCTGCTGGGGACCCAACGTCCCCTGGCTGCTAAGAACTGCGATGGTTCTTATGCATTTGGGATCCAACGTCCCTTTGAGAGAGTCAATCCTAACGCTTGTTTTCCCGTCGAGGATTTTGTATGGAGCTATTGTATATTTCTAACCTTGTATTTTCAGCTTTATATATTGATTATTATTGCTGTATCTTGGGGTGTGACGGGTGTTCTGATATTGAGAGATAAGCCGGACCTGGGCTTGAGTGCACCTAGAATTAGAGTAGAAATTAGTGGGCGCCCGCTTGCTTTGCTTGCTTTGGTGTCCCATGAAATCTACACTCAGACGAGGTTCCTCTGGTTGGCCTCCTGCCCCTTCCTTTGGTTGGCGTGGGTTGCTGGTTAGTTGGATTGTCGACTCTGGGGACCGATCATTTGGAAGTTGGCTGAGTGAGGCCTCTTCAGGATTTGGTGATGCCACTCCTTCTGGGAATCGTATCATCAACCCTGAAAGTCTGTGACGCCGACGACCGCATAGGATGCCGTACCTTGTGCCAGTTATAGGGCCACCCACCTGTGAGGGGATTTGGGGTTATGCAGGTAACTAGACCTTCAGATACCGGTTATTTCTTGATCAGAGATCCTGGTTATTTATGGAGTGTTATGAGGTCTGTCAGAGACTATTTGGAGAGGTGTTCTGAGGTCTGTCAGAGACCAGTTGGAGAGTTATGAGGTCTGTCAGAGACCATTTGGAGATGTGTTTTGAGGTCTGTCAGAGACCAATTAGAAATGTGATTTGAGGTCTATCAGAGACCAGGCGGAGTTATGGTTTGAGGTCTGCCAGAGACCAGTGTTGGAGTTTTATCTTAGGTCTATCTGAGACCAGGGTTTGATGACTTCTGGATGGTCTATCTGAGACCTTTCTTGATTGGGTTTAGGCTATTCAGCTGCAGCTTCGGTCCCTGTTGAATGTTACTTGCATTGCATTGCTTGCATATCCATTACCATTTGCATTTCACTAACGTGTGTCTGTGCTGCAGGTGCATTCGCATTTCCCTAGTTCTAGTGCCCAGACTTCTGAGTGTTTGATCATGACTAGCTTAAGGAGAACAGTTGCTTACAAATTGCCTACGCCTGATATTGTTCCTTTACTTGGGTTGATCTCTCTTGCTGATGAGGGTGTTCGTAGGAGCTTCCGGATGAGCTATGGTAGATTATTGATATTGGTGTGCAAACCTACAGAGGTAGAGTTAGATGGGCTGTATGCTTTGATGCAATTCTACGACCCTGATTTGAGGTGCTTTACGTTCTCTGATTTTATTATGGGACCAACCCTGGAGGAATACGCTGAGTATGTTGAGCTGCCCGTGTAGAACCAGGTTCCATTCATTCATTATGGCGCCAAGCCCAAGCCGGAGGACTTGGCAAAAGCCTTGCATGTTGATGCTTCTGAACTCGTGACTACTGTTTCCCGTGGAGTCCCAGGCTTCTCATTTCAGTTCTTAGTTGGTAAAGCCCAAGAGTACGCCAAGAGCGGGTGTTGGGTTGCTTTCAATGCTGTGTTGGCATTGTGCATTTATGGCATAGTACTGTTCCCCAATATACCGGATTTTGTGGACTTTGATGCTTTCTACTTGTTTGCCGCTGGTAATCCTGTACCTACCTTACTCGGAGATCTCTACCACTCACTGGATTATAAGAATGAGAAGGGGAGAGGAAAGAATGTTCACCTGTGTGTGCCCTTGTTGAGTATGTGGTTTGAGAGTCACCTTCCTAAGAGAGGATCTGCTGCAGAGACTACAGTTCCAGTTGGTTGGCCAGAGCGTCTGATGAGGCTATCGTCGGAAGATATGGAGTGGTTTGATAGAGACCTGTTGGGATCTGAGCTTATCTTCAGTTGTTCTGGGTACCATAATGTGCCGCTCATAGGAAGAAAAGGGTGTATCAATTACAACCCTTCTCTATTCATTCGCCAGTTCGGATATGCACTGAAGAATCCACCTCAGGAGGAAGAAGTACAGGAATCTCTGTACTTCACTGGAGATGTGAAGGGGAGTTATTAGCCAAGTTGCAACATGCCTGGACACGTATTAACCGCAAAGGGAAGCCGTTGTTAGGAAAGAACGACTGTCAGGCCTATACACCTTATAGAGTTTGGATTCAGGAGAGGGCTAGTCAGTTGAGGATGCCGTTTCCAGATGCACCAATTCTTGTTCCCGTTCCGGTAGCAGAGCCAATACTGTTTCTAGAGAAGCCTATGAACAGGTTGTGAAGGAGAAAGAAGCCTTGATGAAGATTAACGAAGGGTTAGAGCAAGAGCTAGCTCAAGTACGCAGTGAGAAAAACAAGGCCGTATATGCTTTCCAACAACAGATCGAGCTGGTAAACAGGTTAGGAGCTGAGTTGACTGAGGAGAAGAAAAAGCGCGAACGTCTGGGGCAAGAGTTCAGAAGCTCCCATGACATGCTGGAAGCCAAAAAGAAAGCGCTCGACGCAGCACACCGAGAGATATCTTCTTGCAATAAGACTTGGAATGCTACACTCACCAACAACAAGAAGAGGGAAGATAAGCTGAAGCAGCAAATTTCCGACCTCGAAGAGAAGTTGAAGTCTAGCATCAAGAAGTGTGAGGAGGAAGTGATGAACCGGTATAGTGTCCAGCATGCACTGAACAAGGCGATTAAATCCAGAGATGAAACAGTGTCTCAGAAGCGAAAGTTAGAAGATTGCTTCGGAGAAGCAACATGGGAAGAAACTGCTGAAGACGTACGCCGTGTCCTTAAGAGGAGAAACCAGCTTGTTGAAGGGCTGCTTGATCGACCAAGCCATCCGGAGACCAAGAAGTTGATAGAGGAGTACCAGACTTTTGGGAGGATTTGATCATTTCATGTAGTTACTTGTATGCTTTATTTGCATAGTGCTGACCATCACCAGGATTGTTGGTTGAGGTCATGCCTTCTTTGTACTCTCAGTGATATTGTACCCTGGGCTTATTCATTCTCTCTGCAATATATGAGGCTTTCTATGATTCAGCTCCGATATTCCTATTGTCAGCACTGTCACTGCACCGGCACCTTCGCACTAGAACTGGGGGAATGAATTTCCCTAATGCACAGACACATTGCATTGCATTCATATTCATATTGCATGACAGGTAATCTTTGAATGGTGTCTTATCTCCTGCTTTGATCCAGGTACTTAACAGGATTCCAGATCAACATCCGCACCGCTATTCTACACGCTCCAACTGTCGGAAAGTCATGGACCAAATTCAGAACGAGATGCAGGATGTGCGCGAGAAGCTCGCCCTCTTCATGCAGACCATGGAAGCTATAGCAAAAGGGCAAGAGAACTTGCAGGCCATGGTCCAGCCTCTGTTGGCTCGCAACGCTGGTCATGGTAATGAAGATCATCAGTCTGTCCGGGTTGATACTGTTCATGGAGACGGCACTCCCACGCCAGTGGCTCCGCCCGTGGTCAATATACCTGCCGCTAATGTCAACAACGCTACCGCTGCTGTGAATGGTAACGTCGGAGTGGGGAATGAAACTGCTGTCCATAATGCTGGGCTGGGTGATGTCAATTTGGCAGATAATCTAGGAGGCAACGGCTTTGTCAATACTGGGTTCGGATTCAACGATCAAGGATTCGACAACACTGGCAAGTATGGCTTTAATGCTCAAGGCTTTGGGCAAGATGGTTATGGTATGGTCAATCAGGGTTACGGAGGCTTTGGAAACGGAAATGGTACTGGATTCATGGGTTTTGGTCCTGCTGGAGGTGTTCAAGGGTACGGCAACAGAGGCCGAGGTCCGGGGATGAATCAGAACAGAGCTGGACGTAATAATGCGTACGATGGGTACGGGGCTGGAAATGGTCTGTGGCAAGAGGATCAGCAGGATGACGCCTTCTCCGGAGGAGGTTTTGAAGGACCGATGGATGATTCCCAAAAGATTAGAATGCTGGAAGAGCAGATGAAGGGAGTCCTAAATCAGAGTGCTGTGGGACTGGACATGGCAACAATGGGCTTGGTACCTGGCTTGAGGGTGCCCATTAAATTCAAGGCGCCTGCGTTCGATAAGTACAAAGGAGACACATGTCCGAAAGTGCATGTGCGAGCTTATTACAGAAAGATGTCTGCATACTCTACTGATGAAAGAATGCTAATGCATTTCTTTCAGGATAGTCTGTCGGGCCCTCCTGGAGTGGTACATGGGGTTGGAGCCAACTGATATCAAGACTTGGAAGCAATTAGCAGAGGCATTCGTAGCCCATTACAAGTATAATAGCGACCTGGCACCCAATCGGGTTCAGTTGGCCGGGCTTTCGCAGAAGAAGGGGGAGAGTTTTAAGAGTACGCGCAAAGGTGGCGCGATATGGCTGCCAGGGTCCGTCCTCCTGTAGAAGATAAAGGAATGAATGATATGTTTGTCGGCACATTCACCGGGCTGTTTCATGATATGTTGTTTCATACGTCTCTGGCCAGTTTTTCAGACCTGATTCTGATGGGGGAAAAGATTGAGCGTAATATTAAGCAAGGAAAGTTCCAAGTCGAGGAATCAACTGCATCTGGCAGTAATAGGAAAGCTTATGGTGGGCGCCGTCAGGGCGAGGCAAGCGCGGTATTTGGAGGCCGAGGCCGAGGCCGAGGCAGGGGAAGAAGTCAATATCGTCAGCCGCAGCAGGTGTCGAGTGTTACTATTCCCTATCAGCAACAACCAATCCAGCAACAACAACCGGTTCAGCAACAGCCAATGCCACAGCAGCAGCAGCCTCAGCAGGGGGCACAGCAGGCTCAGCGGAGATTTCAGGGTAATAAACCGAGAAGAGTGTTTGAGAAGCCTCCCTCAACCTATGCTGATTTGTTGCAGACATTGTTGGGACTGAATCTGGTAGAGAAAAGAACTTTGGCGCCGATAACGGGAACTCCCCCGTTCGGCTATGATGCGAATAGGCATTGTGAGTTTCATTCTGGGGCCCCGGGCCACGATATAGAAGGTTGCCATGCTTTTAAGCACGTTGTGCAGGATCTCTTGGACAACAAGTCTATCAATTTCGGAACGGCAGGTCCAAATATAGTCCAGAAGCCCATGCCTAATCATGGGGCTAACGCCGTGCTGACTGAGGAAGGTCTGAATCTGATTATGAATGTTGAAGATTTAAAGACGCCGCTGAGCAAGATAAAGAGCCGACTGTTGCAAGGAGGTGTTTACCCAGGTTGTAATGAGTACTGTTTAGATTGTTGGGCCCTGGCTGGGGGGTGTGAGGATTTGAAGAAAGGCATTCAGGCCTTAATTGATGAAGGTATATTGCAGTTTGATCAAGCGGCAACTGATGAGCCTGCGGGGGCAGTAGTGGATAATCAGAGTGATGTGGCCACGGTAACGATTCCGCGGAAGACGATCACTATTGCAGCACCAGCTCAGCGACCACCGATTACCATAACTAAAGCCGGGCCAATCCCGTATGAGAACACGAAAGCAGTCCCATGGTCATATGGGCTAGAGGTGTATTGTGATGGGATTAAGATCGACGTTAACAAGCAGTCAGCAGAGATCGTGGATAATGTTGTTGGCTCAGGAGGCATGACGAGGAGTGGCAGGATCTTTATATCTCCTGAAGTGGAGGCTGAAAGGCTAGCGAAAGGAAAAGGGAAAGCGGTGGAAAATGTTCCGGTACAAGCAAATGAAAAAGAAGCAGCATCTAAGGATGTAGAAGAATTCATGCGCTTGATTCGGAAAAGTGATTATAAGATTGTGGAGCATCTGCAGCAGACACCGTCCAAAATATCTATCTTGTCATTGCTGTTGTGTTCGGAAGCTCACCGAAACGCTTTGCTGAAAGTCCTGGACACTTCTTTTGTACCCCAGGATGTCTCCGTAAATCAGCTAGAAGGAGTATTGGCACATGTGAATGCAGGCCACAGTCTGGGCTTTACTGATTTTGACTTGACTCCGAAAGGGAGAGATCATAATATGGCATTACACGTGTCTGTGGAGTGTAGGGGATCAACAATGTCACACGTATTGGTTGACACCGGATCATCTTTGAATGTGCTGCCCAAGAAGGCGATGATGAAGCTGGATGTTCGGGGGATTTTGTGTACACCCAGTGATTTGGTAGTCAGAGCGTTTGACGGCACGCGGAGAACAGTCTTCGGATCGATTACTTTGCCTCTGCAAGTGGGGCCGGAAGTGTTTGCAACGGAGTTTTATATCATGGATATACAGCCTGCGTACAGCTGCTTGCTGGGAAGACCCTGGATTCATGGGGCAGGGCAGTCACGTCTACCCTGCATCAGAAGTTAAAGTATATGGTCGGAGACAGCATAGTCACCGTGTGCGGAGAAGAAGACATCCTGGTCAGCCATCTATCTTCGTTTAAATATGTGGAAGTCGACGGGGAGATCCACGAGACGCCATGCCAGGCCTTCGAAGGTTTGCGCATCAAGGACAAAGGTCCCAGGCCGAGCAAAGTGCCAGAGATAGCTGTTTCATCGTATAAGGAAGCTCAAGCGCTAGTGGAAGCAGGAGAAGCCAAGGGCTGGGGCAAAGTGCTGGACATTCCTGTGAAAATGGACCGGTTCGGACTGGGGTACCGACCGTCGTCATCACTCCTTCCGTGGGGGCCCCCCATTTCAGAAAGTCAATCACCATCTCTGCCAGTGGAGTATGTCATGAAACTGTCAATGCTGCTCAGAGTCTGATGAAGGAGACAGCGACTGTGATATGGATGCCTGGATTCAGCCAAGCACGCCAGGACAAGGACTGTGCAACTGGTCTATTCAGGAGCTTGTTCCTGTGACTTTTAAACAGTAATGCTTTGCTTTATTAATTGTTGAATAATCTGATGTCTTGCCCGGGGCATCAGGATTTGCTTAGGGCTGTGTTGTTATAAACATTGCGTGTTGATCATTAAATAAATGGCGTTTTTCATGTGCAAATACCGTAATCCTTGTCTTCTTGTTTTATATTTTTCAATAAAATGGCAATGTGGTTATTCGCTTTATACGCATTTTGAAGCACTTAACCATTCCTTTTGCAGGATAACATTTTCAGATGACATCCTTGAACCACCTATGACTCGTCCCGACTTCGAGCACCCGGTATCCAGACCGAAGAAGAGGTTGTCGAAGATAGTGACATTCCTGAGGAACTGTCTTGGTTATTGAAGCAAGAGGAGAGAGCCATTCTGCCTCACGACGAGGTCATCGAAATTATCAATTTGGGGTCGGAAGGGGTTGAGAAGAATATTCGTATCGGGGCCGCACTGCAGAGTGATATCAAGCGAAGACTGGTTGAAATGCTCCGAGAGTATAATGATGTATTCGCTTGGTCGTATCAAGATATGCCAGGGCTCGATACTGATATGGTTGTGCATCGCCTGCCACTGAAAGAAGATTGCCCGTCGGTCAAACAAAAGCTTCGCAGAACTCGACCAGATATGGCAATGAAGATCAAAGAGGAGGTTCAGAAACAGTGGGACGCTGGTTTCCTGGCTGTGACGAAGTATCCCTCATGGGTTGCTAACATCGTACCAGTGCCAAAGAAAGATGGCAAGGTTCGAATGTGCGTGGATTATAGAGATTTGAATAAAGCAAGCCCAAAAGACGATTTTCCACTTCCTCACATCGACGTGTTAGTTGATAATACTGCTCAATACTCCGTATTCTCCTTCATGGATGGCTTTTCAGGCTATAATCAAATTAAAATGGCGCCAGAGGATATGGAGAAGACTACTTTCATAACGCCTTGGGGAACATTTTGCTATAAAGTGATGCCCTTTGGTTTGAAAAATGCTGGGGCAACATATCAGCGTGCGATGACGACTCTTTTCATGATATGATGCATAAAGAGATCGAAGTTTATGTTGACGATATGATTGCTAAATCCCAGACGGAGGAAGAGCACCTGGTGAATCTGTTGAAGTTGTTTAAAAGACTTAGGAAGTTCAGGCTGAGGCTGAACCCTAATAAATGCACCTTCGGGGTGAGATCGGGTAAACTGCTGGGGTTTATCGTAAGCGAAAGAGGAATAGAGGTCGATCCTGCTAAAATAAAAGCGATTCAAGAAATGCCGACGCCTAAAACAGAGAAAGAGGTGCGCGGGTTTTTAGGGAGGTTGAACTACATTGCCCGGTTCATATCTCACCTAACGGCCACGTGTGAACCATTATTCAAGCTGTTGAAGAAAGATCAAGCTGTAACGTGGAACGAAAATTGTCAAAAGGCGTTCGACAAAATAAAGAAGTATCTGCAGGAGCCTCCTATTTTGATACCCCCAGTGGCAGGGAGACCCTTGATAATGTATTTGACGGTTCTTGAGGGAAGCATGGGTTGTGTTCTCGGTCAACACGACGAGACAGGGAGAAAAGAGCATGCGATCTATTACTTGAGTAAGAAATTTACAGACTGTGAATCTCGATACTCAATGCTGGAGAAAACTTGTTGCGCGCTAGCCTGGGCCGCCAAGCGTTTGAGGCAGTACATGCTGAATCATACAACCATGCTCATCTCGAAGATGGATCCTATCAAATATATATTCGAAAAGCAGGCGTTGTCAGGTAGAATTGCCCGTTGGCAGATGATCTTGACTGAATACGATATCCAATACGTCTCGCAAAAGGCTATAAAGGGGAGTGTGTTGTCTGAGTATCTGGCGGAGCAGCCTATTGAAGAGTATCAATCGATGAGATTTGATTTTCCTGACGAGGATATCATGTATCTCAAGATGAAAGATTGTGAAGAGCCGTTGCCAGACGAAGGACCAGAGCCAGGGTCCCAGTGGAAGATGATATTTGACGGAGCTGTGAATGCTTACGGTAGCGGAATAGGGGCAATTATCACTACGCCGCACGGGTCGCACATCCCGTTTACTGCCCGATTGACCTTTGCCGTTACCAACAATGAGGCCGAATACGAAGCTTGTATAATGGGGCTTGAAGAAGCCATTGATTTGCGAATCAAACATCTAGACGTATACGGAGACTCAGCTCTGGTGGTGAATCAGATCAAAGGGGAATGGGAGACACGGCAGCCTAATTTGATACATTACATGAATTATGCAAGGAGATTGTTGCCTTTCTTCGACAAAGTTGAATTGCATCACGTACCACGGGCAGAAAATCAAATGGCTGACGCCCTTGCCACGTTGTCTTCAATGTACAAGGTCAATTTCTGGAACGAAGCTCCCCAAATCACTATCTCTCGGTTGGACAGGCCAGCTTATGTATTTGCTATTGATGAAGCATCTGATGACAAACCGTGGTATTTTGATATCCTTAATTTCCTGAAGAATAAAGAGTATCCGGCTGGGGCATCCAGTCAAGATCAGAAGACTCTCAGGAGATTAGCGGGTAATTTCTATTTGAACCAGGATGGCGTCTTATACAGAAGAAACCACGATTTGGTATTATTGCGTTGTGTCGACGAGAAAGAGGCAAAGCTTCTCATGGAGGAAATTCACGAAGGTGCCTTTGGTACGCATGCTGGTGGACATGCTATGACGAGAAAGTTGCTGAGAGCAGGTTACTTTTGGTTGACGATGGAAACTGATTGTTTCAAGTTCGCAAGGAAGTGCCACAAGTGCCAAATCTATGCTGACAAGATACACGTGCCTCCGAGCCCTTTAAATGTGATGTCATCTCCATGGCCATTCTCGATGTGGGGAATCGATATGATTGGAAAGATCGAGCCGACGGCTTCTAATGGGCATCGGTTCATCCTAGTAGCAATCGATTACTTCACCAAGTGGGTGGAAGCGGCGTCTTACGCAAATGTAACGAAGCAAGTGGTGGCTAGATTCATCAAGAGAGATATCATTTGCCGATATGGGATTCCCGAGCGGATAATCACGGATAACGGTTCAAATCTGAACAACAAAATGATGAAGGAGCTCTGTCAGAATTTCAAGATCGAACATCACAACTCCTCCCCTTACCGACCCAAGACAAGATGAATGGCGCTGTCGAAGCGGCCAATAAGAATATCAAGAAAATTGTTCAGAAAATGGTGGTGACTTATAAAGATTGGCATGAAATGCTACCTTTCGCTTTGCACGGTTATCGTACGACGGTACGCACATCAACCGGGGCAACTCCGTTCTCGTTGGTATACGGAATGGAAGCGGTATTACCATTGGAAGTTGAGATCCCTTCTCTGAGGGTATTGCGAGATGTTCAGCTGGACGAGGCAGAATGGGTAACGAATAGATTGAACCAACTGAGTTTGATGGATGAGAAGAGGCTAGCTTCTCTGGCATACGGTCGTTTGTACCAAAGACGAATGAAGAAAGCGTACGACAAGAAGATACTTCCGCGAAGCTTTCAGACGGGCGACCTTGTGCTGAAAAGGATTCTCCCGCCGCAAGCAGATCACAGGGGCAAGTGGACCCCCAACTACGAAGGGCCATACGTTGTCAGTAAAGTCTTTTCGGGAGGAGCGTTGTTGTTGTCCACCATGGACGGAGAAGACTTTGCGTCACCTGTGAATTCGGACGCAGTTAAAAAATACTTTGCTTGAAATAGACCCGCTGGACAAAAAAAAGAGAGTCCAGGCAAAAATGGGGCATCCTGGCGAACCAAAAACAGAATGAAAGGTTCGGGCAAAAGTTAGGGATAAAATTGAAAAAATGTACGCCCGCGAAGTTGAAAACCTACACTGGGCGGCTTCGGCAAAAAGGGGTATCCCGGTGAACTGAAAACCCGTAAAGGGCGGTTCACGCAAAAGTTAGGGATTTGAAAAGCAAATGACTGCGGTCCGAATTTGATATTGCAATGAGCATTAATGCGGGAGAATACGTTGGAGGAGCCAGTTATCGGATACAACCTCTTCAGAAGTGGGGATACCGGGAAAGTATTAGAGTCGGACGAGTCATGGGGGGATCAGTTCGTGGTGTTCATCTGCATCCCGTTGCCGACATGTGTACAAAATTTAATTTGTCAAAATATTTATGCTTCCTGTGCATACTTGTATATCTGCTTTGCGTAGCTTCCTCTTTTCAGGAGTTACATCCCGTGTACAAAAACTCCGCCCATTCAGGGGCCCGATCAATAAAATGTGTTATTCAGTACTTGATGCCTGTTCTTTACTGTTTTGCGCATGATAAAACGCCTAAGTTTGATGAAACTAGCATGAGTATAACATCACTGGCCCTTGCCAACAATTGCTAAAGCTTTGAATTAACTGAGTGTAACGTCACTAACCTGAATTGATTTGATTGCATAGGCTTGTCGTGTCTTGCTTGTGTTGTTGCAGGTTTCATAACCATACGAGGAAGAGGATCAAAAGATTGCGATAACGAAAGACTCAGTCCCCACGCAGGGCATGCATGTTTTTCCTGAAGAAGGATAGAATTCCCCAGCTAGCCGTAGCTTATCCAAAGGACGTGCTCCAGAAAAGTTATTCGTCCTCAACAGAGTTTGGCGATTCCCAAGATCGTAAGGCTGTATTCAGACAGGTTCATTTTTCCCCGCAGGGTCATGCACTCTCTCCCAGCGGAGTCAGTTAATTTTCCCCAAGAGAATCATCCCATCCCCAGCAGAGTTCTCTTCTCAGCAAGTGTTCTTTCCTTCCAGTGGAACTCGAAGATCAAGACTCTCCTCAGCAGAGTTGGTGGGGGTTCCTGCCATTTATTTTATCGGAGATACTGGTGATATCAGTTCACGTTC
Organism: Lathyrus sativus; assembly: GCA_963859935.3. Taxonomy (NCBI): domain Eukaryota; kingdom Viridiplantae; phylum Streptophyta; class Magnoliopsida; order Fabales; family Fabaceae; genus Lathyrus; species Lathyrus sativus. The sequence continues at coordinate 11,507 of CAWUDS030006285.1, read as the reverse complement.
CAGCAGAAAGTCCGATCGAACTATGCACATCTGCTATTCCCCAGCAAAATTATATTCCCCAGCAGGGGGTTACTTCAATAGGGTGTTTGGTTTGAATTCCCAATTTCCCAGCAGGGTTGACTTCACTTTTCCAGCATTTATTTTGCTGGAATAATTCTGTAGCATCTGGCTATCCCCGGTGGAGTCGGCATTATATCTTTAGCATTTATTTTGCTGAAGCAGTTTCTGTATCTTAGCAGTTCAGGCAGAGAGAGTTCTTGCTCAAATGAATTACCAAACATTCAAGATCTCGACAGGAGATATTCAATGATAATGTCAGTTTCGGCAGTATTCCCCCACAGAGTCAGCATGATGAGATTCTCTTTGTCTCTAACAGAGTCATTTATGCAAATGTCTCTTATTTTCCCCACCAGAGTTGCCAGGATAAGTGTCTCCTTATCCCCAAGCAGAGTTTGTTTGTCATCAACGGGTTCCATGAATCAGAATTTCAAAGGCCACTGCCGGTTATCAGAGCAGGCGTCCGATAGTTGGTTTCCAGACATCCCCAGTAGAGTTCATCCCAAAGTCGCTGCTAAGAAGTTTGTGGGTTGGGATCAGTGGAGAACTAAGTCCTGACGCGGAAAATTTACTCCTGGATTGACGGGATTTCTTCAGAAGTGGGCATCCTAACGTGGGCAGATTTATTTCCCTGGATTGGTGAGGTGTGTTAGTCCTATCGTGGGCAGATTCGAGTTCTCGAAATTAGTGGAATGGGAGGTCATGACGTTGACAAAAGTAATTACTCTTTGTGGTGGTGTCCTGACGCGGACAGATCAGACGAGGGTGTGAGTCCTTACGGGGACAAGTCTTATTTCCTCAGCGGGTCGAAGACGCTTGAGTCCTAACGTGGGCAAATCAAGACTAGATCAATGTCCTTACGCGGACAAGTCAAAGAAATTATTATTCCTAACGTGGAGAAGTGGGTCCTAACGTGGACGATGTAGTCCTTACGCGGACATATCAACAGAAGTGATTCCTAACGTGGAAAAGATGTAGTCCTTACGCGGATATATCGGAAAGAGGTGATTCCTAACGTGGAAAGTATGGAGTCCTTACGTGGACAGATTAAGGTGTTTCCTTCCGTGGAAAAGTTTAGTCCCGACGTGGACAGATCAAGGTTTGATTCCTAACGTGGAAAGATCAGAGTCCTTACGTGGACATATCAAGAGCATTCCTTACGTGGAAGAAAAATGGTTTCCTTACGTGGAAAGACGAGTTTATTCCTTACGTGGAAAGATTGAGTCCTCACGCGGACATATCAAGATTGATTCCTGACGTGGAAAGGAAGAAGATAGATTCCTTACGTGGAAAATTTAGTCCTAACGTGGACGGATTCAAAAGAAGATTTATTCCTTACGTGGAAAAATTGGGGTCCTTACGTGGACAGACTCAAGAAAAGTTGATTCCTGACGTGGAAGAATGATGTACTCCTTACGTGGAAAGTTGAGTCCTGACGTGGACAGGTTCAGAACCAAAGTTGAATCCCTTACGTGGAAAGATTGGAGTCCTGACGCGGACATGTCAAGTGGTATTGGAGTCCTTACGTGGACAGATTGATATAGTTCTCCTTACGCGGAAAGAAGATTGCTTCCTGACATGGAAAGATGAAAGGGTTAGTCCTGACGTGGACAGATACAGAAAAAATGATTCCTAACGTGGATAGGTGTTACTCCTAACGTGGAAGAATGCTATTCCTAACGTGGACGAGTCAGTTTATGGAAATGCAGACGAATTATCCCTAGCGGAGTTGCCGAGATTTTTCTGGGTTAACAGCAGATGGAGTCCTAACGTGGACAGGTTTTAGTTGAGATTTCTTCGTATTGATGACAGATAGAGTCCTAACGTGGACAAGCAAGCAATCGGTTATGACAGAATCCTCTTCAGAACGATGAAGACAATCCCCAGCACGGTCGCGCGAGATCAGTGGGTTACTGTAGCGGTCAGATTCAGCTGATGAATGATGTTCCTCAAGCAGGAGCGCAATTTAGTTTTGCGGTTGGCAAATTTCTGGTTTCACTAGTATTCAACCGTCTCGTACCGCGAATGTCTGAAGGCTCCGGGCTCTTCACCCAATCGGGTCCAAGTCGCTTGAATAGGGGCAGCTGTTGCACCCTAAAATTTGCCCAACCTTATTCACTTGGTTTATGTTTCAATGTCATTAGCATTTGCATATAGAGTCATGTACATAGACTAACCATTTGCATAGCATAAGCATAGCAAGTCATTCAACAGGGGACTAATCATTATTATCATCTCTAGAAGCCTATCAAGAGGTTATTATCCCAATTCAACCTCATTCAAGTCATCAGGAAAGAATTTGAAAGCAAAGAGTTTAGCAGATCAAGCCTTGAGTCCATCTCCTAGCTGAGGGTATCTGAGGATCAACAGGAGGGTTGTGAGCTGTGAATTGAGGACATGGAGAGTATCTAGACATTATGAGAGACTTAGAAAGTCATTTGGAGAAGGAGACAAGTCATTGATGAGAGCACAAGAGCTACAGTTGAAGACAGTCAACTAGGGTTTCATCTGGGTCAACCCTAGGTCAACCCTAGGTCAATTGACTGATTTAAAGGGCATTCAAGTCTAGTGGAGAGATGTGGGGTTCATCATTGAACATATAAAGAAGGATATGGAGATATGACAAGAAGAATTCAAGAGAAATCAAGGAGAAGAGGAGTTACTAAATTAGGGTTTCTCTGTAAAATCCCCTAGTTTAGGTCAAATTTCCAAGCAAGATAAGTCAAAATGCTAGCTTCAAATGGCTTCTTGGCCAACATGAAACTTGTAGAGGATCTCAAGACCTTTAATTTGAGTGGTGGAAGACATCAAGGAGATTTATAGAACTCAAGTTATGGTCCTTACAAGTTACAGGTCATCTGAGGTATCTGAATTTTTGTCTGTGAAAGTGACTTGACTTCCAAGCAATTTTTACCCCTCAAGGAGATTTCAAATGAATTCTTGGTCAACATAAGAATTGTTCCTCATTGTCTTAGCTTTCTATAATGGTATAGTATGCCTTCATATGATGTGTGGAACTCAACTTATGGTCTTGGCAAGCAAAGGGTATTTTGGGCATTTGTGAATTACAGGTCATTTTAACCTATGTCCAAAACTCATACAAGGAGGCCTCAAATGGAAAAACTTACAACATCAAACTTGCTCCAAATGGGATTTTAAGTCTAGAAAGAAGGTCACAAATTATTGGAGAAGCTCATAACATGAAGTTGAATAATTGGTCAAAATATGAACTAAAAAGGCTTATAAAGTGAATAAATTCAAAGTGAAAAATGGTTTGGGAGATTTATGAGTCCAAATGGAGACTTCCAATATATGATTTTGAATGGAAAAGCAATTCTAAGAACAATGGTTCAAACACTTTTTTGAGTTTAGAAGGAAAAAAGAAAGTTATCTTTGGTTACTTGTAATTGAAGAAACATTTCAAAAATGGATCAAAGTTGGAAAGCAAGGGAATGTGCAAGATGGATCTAGAATGTTCATATGAGGTCTATATATTCATGAGATGAGGATTGATCAAGGGTTGGCTTCATTTTCACCAAGAATTTCACAAACTTTCTCATTCTTTCTCTTTGAAGTTTCATCCCAATTTCACAAATTCTTCACCAAATCATCATCAAAATCTACCTCATTATACTGTTTCATCATCATAGATCATAATTCAATCAAGAATCAAGTGTGAATCATCCATTTTCGAGCACTTTCTTCATCAACATCAAAATTGAAGTTTCCATTGGACAGCACAATTCAGGTCAAGAATCATCAAGGCATTGCATACAGAATTGAGCATTGAGTTAATTGATCAAGATCCAAGCCTTGGAAGCCTCAGATCCTCAATCTTCCATAGCTGTTTTCAAGCTTTTGCACCAGGTATGTTTTCATTCACACAGATCGATCTAGTTAGTTTAGCATGTTGTTGTTAGTTTAGACATAATGTAGGAGGTTAGGAGAACAATTAGGATGAATTTGGAGTGATTTGGTGACAATTGTTAGCAGGTGCAATAAACTGTTTGGATCAATAACTCTTAGGTTAATGCATCATAATCTTAGCTTGATAGCGCAGGTTGATCTCCATTAGGCATAGACTAGTTTAGGTTAAGTTTGATTGAGAATTGTAATGGTGCATCTCAGTGTACTTCCATGGTGACCAGAGCTTGATGCCATCGGGTTGAGTGATTTATTGAGTTTCAGACTGAATTAAGATCATAGGATTGTAGAGGGAGAGGTTTAGAGTAATTTTCGTGTTCATAGCATGTTGATTCATGGACTGGTGATGGAGAACAGAGTGGTGTAAGTTTGCTCGTGCATGAGGTTTAATGGAGGGAAACCCTAATTCGTTTGATCTGAGGTAGGAGACATAATCGTGTCCATCCATTTTGATTAAGACTGTTGACTGGGAGAGCCATCGTGTGGCTGAGATTCGAAGCAGAATTTGGAGGGAAGTGAGCTGTGAAGCCAAACGCACCGTTTCATTAATTGAAACGGGCGGGCCTGAGTTAATATGTGCTATCCCCACCCCCAGTTTCAAGCCCAAACCATTTTGAACGTGATTTTGGTTTCTTTTCTCACCCCCTGCGCGCTTTGTTATTTCTAAGGATCCTGATTCAAGCTGGGCCTAATGTAAAATGCTAAGCGCACCCCCTGGATACCTGGCCCATCTGGATTTTAACTGGGCGTATATTCTATTCTAACCCCCCTCCCTCATTTTAATTCAATTTAATTTCTTAATTCACTTTAATTTCTACCAATTTTCATAAATTCATAACAAATTCATAAAAAATCATTTTCACTTCATTCTTTTTACATCATTTACTTTAGGATGTGTAGAATATTATAGAAAAATAAAATTGCATTTTTATTTTCATTTCATATTTTTTCCATATTTTCTAAATAAATGTCATATTAAATAGCTTCACTTCATGCATCATTTCAATAATTTTTGTTCTATTACATGCTTTAACATTTTTGTTCATTCTTTTTATATTGTTTAGATTAGATATTCAACTTGTAGAAATATTTTAGTTCCCATTTTTAGGAGTTAATTTTAGGTGATTAATATAGGTTTGAACATCCTGAACAAACTAGGGTTTTTAGGTGATGACTTAGGAAGTTTGATTCACTTCCCTTAGGACTTAGAAATTGAATAGGTTAGCTATGGGACTATAGGGGCTATGGGTAGTTATTAGATCCCCTTAGAAAAAGTTAGGATTCCCCTACTGCTATTACTCTGTATATATCTGATTGACTGGTGTGGTGTGCCCTCTGGGGATTATTGCTTGCTTGCTTGGGTTATTGGGTTTGTCTGGGGACCTGGGAGAGCTAAAACTTGTGAAGATAAAGACCATTGGAGATCTAGATGTTGAAGATCAACTGCCAGAGTTGAGGAGGAGATTCTTGCTAGCAGATGCTGAGGAGCTAGGGTTTAGGAGCTAGGCAGAGCTCTAGATTAGAAAGTTTGTTTCTCAAACATGGATTGCCTTGTCTGCATCCATTCTTCTCTGTGATTCAGAGTCTCTCTAAGGCATTCACCCCCTTCCTTTGGAAGGCTTGGTGATAGTGTCTAAGAGATAGAACTCTTGAGAGAAAATGTCTTTTGTGTTAGAAGCAGTCTGTTCACCACCCTTGGTAGTCAACTGATTGCTTAACACCCAATTCACTCTTGTGACTGATTCCTCATCCTGGAGGTTTGAGCTTGAAGAAAAGCCATTGCTTATAGAAGACTGCTGATCAATTCCTTGCCTGAAGGTCATGAAGATGGAGATTGATGCTTGTTGAAGCAGGTAGCTGATTGGAGATTGCTTGAAGCCAGATGTTGATTCAGAGCTGCTGATGCTGTGGATGTTTTTGCTGTTTTTCATTTGCTGATGTATTGATTGGTTTTCTGAACTGTATTGTTTGATGTTTACCCTGTTGGGTTGAAAGTGAATCCTGTTCACCTTTTGCCTATTGTTTTCTAGGTTCGAGGTTGAGTGTGGGACTCCCTTGCCTCGCTTGTGCTGTTGCATCCATGCATTTTACTGTTTTTACTATATATATCTGATATTGTTTCTGTTTCTGCCTATCCCTTAGGATCTCTGTTTCTCTCTGCGCAAGAGAGGAGCATGATAGACACTAGGTCTTAACCCATGCATGATAACATTAGGTTAATTTTTTTCCCTTCGCAACCGTAGGTTAGAGTTCTGTCTCTTTCTTTCTCAAAACAAACAGAAAAACACATAAAGATTTCGAACACAATAAAAGACACTTCTTTCGTAAAAGAATGCGAACTCATCAAGACGTCATTTTTGTCCGCCGGGACTGTTAATCAAGAAAACCTTTTTCAGAAGGAATAAAATCAACCAAGACAGACTTGTGTCGTACGTGGCCCGAACTACGTTTGCTCTGATCTTTCATGCCGTGTGAAAGTACGTAGGCATAGGATGCGATATCCTAGCGAGCAACCTTCCCCTCCTTTCCCGTAGGTAGGCGAACTACGTTGACTCTGATTTCTCGTTCCAGACGGGAATACGTAGGCATAAAGTGAGATACTTTGCCGAGTCATTTTTTATTTTCATTTTCTTTTCTTTTTAACCCCTTGACCTATAGTTTAGATAGAATAACAATCCATACCCGAAAACAAGCATGGATCCCGTCGAGTACGACGGACGTGAGGGGTGCTAATACCTTCCCCTTGCGTAACCGACTCCCGAACCCAGGTTTTGGTTGCGACGACCATACCTTTCCCGTGTTGTGCGAGGTTTACTCTGAGCGTTTCCTTTCCCTCCCATGGGATAAATAACGCACGGTGGCGACTCTTCTGTTCAGCCGGCGCGATTTTCGCAGTAGCGACAGTCGCGATGCTTTCCTTTTCTGCTTGCTTTATTTTTCATATTCTTTTATGTCTGCCATGTAATAATTTTGTTGCTTGCATGTTTTTACCGTTTCACCTTCCGAAGGAATTAGGTCTAGTCGTTGACCGCCGAGTCAATAACCTTTTCCTTTGGCCATTTCAAACCCTAATAGCTTAGGCGTCCCGCCGTGGACGAAAATACCCTTTACCCTAGCTTGTAGGTCAAAGAGCCAACTGTGCTCTGTTTTAGGGTTTCCGTCGTGGAATCCCTAATTTACCCTTTCATTTCAATAACATTTCAACGTAGAAATAGGAGTTTCAAGACTCCACATAAGCATGTCCTTAAGATATGTTTATTCCCCATTGAAACCTTTACCACAATCAAGAAGTTTCTAACCTCCCTTACAAGGGGAACTACGATTACTCTGATTCCATTCCCTATCCAGGATACGTAGGCACAAGATGCGATGTCTTGCCGAGTAAACTTAGGACTAACCCTTAGGTCTTTTTAGGTCACTCTATCCCTTAGCTCAATATATATATATATATATATAGTATATATATATATATATATATATATATATATATTATATATATATATATATATATATATATATATATATTATATATATATAATATATATATATATATATATATATATATTATATATATATATATATATATATATATATATATATATATATATATATATATATATATATATATATATATATATATATATATATATTATATATATATATATATATATATATATATATATATATATATATTAAAGCAGATAATAAAAATAAAAAAAGCATACAATAAACAAAAGGTTCCTGTAGAGTACTACAGAAGTTTAGGGTGCTAGTACCTTCCCTAAGCTTAACCAATCCCTTACCTAGGTCTCTCCCCACATTGTGTTTATGATGCAAAAATAGGTTTTCCCTCTTTTGACCTTTTCCTTCGGATAAATCAAAGAGCGGTTGTGAATCGAATTGTGATTCAAACTAATTAATAGTTTGATATCCTATTTCCACAACAACAAAAAATGGCGACTTCACTAGGGACCCTCCTAATTTCTAAGGGTTTCCCCTATTTTGTTTTATTGTATGATTATTTCTTTTATTAATTATCTGTATATATTATTGTATATTGTGGGGGATATCTTTCTATCGTGAGATAATTCCTAACCCGGACTTGAGTGACCTTATTATAGGATGGTGAGATATTCAACGAGGCTTGCCGGGAGTGAGTCCCGATCAAGTTGACTCGAGAATCACCGCTCAGTTGAGACCCTGTCGAAAATGGTTCGGTTGATCGAGTTATTCGTGAAAACTTTTACTATTTTCGATTGGAGTCTATGATATTGAGGACCGTAGTTACCTTAACACCACCTTGGCCTTATGTAGGACGTAGTGCAGGAACTATGTGGGAGTAGTCCTACAATGGTTGCTACATGATACTACACTCAAAAGAGGTTCTCTTGAGAATATTATTGACCTCCGAGTCAGTTGGAAAGTTCATAATATCCAAAGGATGGACTGATGACTTTGGGCCCTTCTTTAGAATCCTTGTTCTGCAGGTACAACTAACCGTAGTACATACCTTATGGGGATGGGTAGACCCTAACTCCTTCCACATACCTTTAACCTAGGACTTGCGAATACATGTGCATTGCATCCATTAAAGCATCACATTACAATACACTTCATGGAATTCAAATCTTATTTATGAATATTGCAGGATTATGGATTACAATAGAAGAAAAACTTTGAAGTATACTTTTAAAAGGCCTAAGCTAGATGACTTAAGGAAGCTAGGATCTTTAGTCCAAGATCGAGAAGGATTCTGTAATCGGTATGGAAGTTTGTTATCTCTATTGGAATATAAAGTAAACGAGGAACTTCTTTCGGTTTTGCTACAGTTCTATGATCCCGACTACCACTGCTTCACATTCCCCGATTATCAGCTATTACCTACTTTGGAAGAATATTCTCAGCTTGTAGGGTTACCTATCCTGGATAAGTCGCCTTTCCCTTTCTTGGAGAAGGACCCTAAAGAACAGGACATTGCTAAAGCCACATGTTTGAAGGTATCTGACATTAAGGAGAATATGACTCATAAAGGTGAAATCTTTGGGTTACCTACGAAGTTCCTAATCAAGAAGGCCCAATATTATGCCGATTACTTGAGCATGCCTACCTTTGAGATGATCCTTGCCTTGCATATCTATGGAGTGCTGCTTTTCCCTAATTTTGAAGGATTTGTGGACCTTAATGCCATCAAGATCTTCATGCAAAGGAATCCAGTACCGACCTTATTGGGTAATACTTATCACTCAGTCCATCTCCGAAACCTCCGTGGTGGAGGGGTGATTACTTGTTGTGTGTTGTTACTGTACAAGTGGTTTATTTCGCACTTGCCTAAGTCTGGTCCTTTTTGGAGTCCCATTCAAGGACGTTGGTCACAAAAGGTTATGGCTTTAACTCACTCTGATATTGATTGGTACAATCGCAGGTACGATGGAATACTAGTCATTGGTGGTTGTAGAAACTTTGCTAACATGCCTTTACTCGGTTTTAATGGAGGAATTAGCTACAATCCAGTCCTAGCTCGCCGACAGTTAGGGTATCCCTTAAAAGAACCGCCTAAAAGTATCTACGTAGAGAAGATCTTCTTCGAACTCAACAAAGAGATTCAGGATCAAATTATATCTTCTTGGGGACACTTGCATAGGAAAGGTCGAGAAGGTCTGGGTAGGCCAAATTGCATTTCCATGGAGCCCTATCTTCAGTGGGTCCGAGAAAGAGCTGTCAAATTGAAGATGCCCTATCCTCGCCAAGATCCTTTGCCTCCGAGAGAGGAACCGGTCCAGTATTTCATGTTCGAGGCTGAAACATTGACGATCGATTTGAAAAAAGCTCAGCACAAAGCGGAAACATGGAAGGACAAATACCAGGTGATGGTTGTCGCTTCCGCGAAAATAAGGTGCCGGCAAAACAGAAGAGTCGCCACCTTTCATTATTTATCCCTCGGAGCAGGAAAGGAAACGATCGGAAAAACCTGACGAAGAAGGGTAAGACAAGGTCATCGCAACCATTGTCTGGGTTCAGGAGTCGGTTACGCAAGGGGAAGGTATTAGCACCCCTCACGTCCGTCGTACTCGATGGGATCCACGCTTGTTGTGTTTACTGGACGAGTTGGTTTATCTACCTACCTATCAAGGCTGGCTTAAATAGAAAAGAAAGATGACTCGGTAAAGCATCGCGCTCTATGCCTACATATTCTCATCAGAGAATGAGAAATCAGAGTCAACGTAGTTCGGCCTACTACGGGTTATGGGGAAGGTGGATCGCCAATACATCAGTACTGTGCCTACGTACTCTCAACAGGTATGAGAGATCAGAGCTTACGTAGTTCGGGATACTACGGCTTACGGGGATTCAGATTCATCTGTTTTATCGAGTAGGGTTAAACAGCAGTTCCAGTAGTTAGGGACAAAGCCTGTTTGCATTGGCGCTGAAGTTTAACGACACTCTTTTCTTCAGAAAAGCTTTCCTTTGAATTATGGGCCCACGGGGCAAAAAGGTTTGAAGTTTGTTTTCTGTCTTTTACGAAAGAAGTGTTTTTTATTGTGTTTGCAATTTCAATCGCACTAAAGACTATGACCTGAGAGTGAATGTGTCGCATGTCACCCAAAGGGTGTCGTACTAAACATGCAGACTGTTGGAAAGAAACTCTCCACCAATCCTTCCTCAGATAGCTTAAGGCTCGTAACGTACGAAAGAAATCGTTCATGATTACTGTATCTTAAGCTGTTTTGAGATGAGAAGAGAACAGGCTCAACTACGGGGAGACTATCAAGTCCTACTGTTGTCATGCCAAGGATTCATCCTATAGTTGAGGTTCGAAACAGGGAACTCCTAGAAGTTATCATGCATAGGTTTCAACCTAAAGTTCTATCATCATTTCCTTATCAAAGGAAATGAGAGTCCTAAGGGATCATGTCAATGATACACAGAACCAGATAAAGCATCAGCTTAAACAGTAAACAGTAAACGACTGTAAAATGCATGCAATGCAAGTGAGGGAGGAAATGTGTGTGGGGCAGCAGCCTCCACAAGCTCATCTCAACCTCAAGCCAGATATGAATAACAACAATCATACAGAAGAAAATAAAACATGCTATCAAGCAAGATACAATAACAATTGCAATCATACAGAGGACATAAAATGCTATCAAGCAAAATACAAGAACAACTGCAATCATACAGTAAAAATAACATGCTATCAAGCAGAATACAAGAGAATGTAATCGTACAGAAGAAAATAAAATGCTATCAAGCAAGATAAACCATATGGGCAAGGGAGCAGGGCTCTACCGAATACCCGCAAGCAAAGCCATACAGTAACAATACAAGCAGAGGGAGAAACTCAACCTCTAGTGCAATCATGCTCCTAGGTTAAATCAATCTAGATATGGACTTATTCTAATGCATCAAGCAAATCTAACAAGGCACATCAATACAGCAAAGAAAACAGACAAGAAAGCTGATCAACTCCTCTCTCTCAACCTTCAGCTCTTCTGACAGCAATCCAGTCTTCAGACATCAATCACCCT
>CAWUDS030006284.1:0-37794 GCA_963859935.3 Lathyrus sativus | reverse complement strand
AAAAGAAAAAGAACTCGGTCCATCGATATCAGAAGCAGCAAGGAGACTAAACCGAATTCGAATTAAGGGCCAAGCAATATCGAATCCTACATCTGCAAAAGGGACCAAAGCAGAGCTACACCAGAAAAAACAGGGCAAACAACCCCGAGGCTCAGATTATAACATCATCATCACCTTCATCAGCACTAAACTCTCACCTGTCAAAAAGAAAAACAAAAACAAAAACAATCAGTAACAGGACGCGAGTTCATACGCAATTCGAAGCAAATAGCAAAATTACAAAGAGATTTGAAGTCATATCAGCCCTCAGTTTAATCATCATTGGGCGTGAAGTTCGAGCGGCCAGGAGAGCCACGGCCGGGACCGTTACCAACTCCCTACCGAACATCGAATTATGAGCATACGGTGATTTCGCACGGACTATCAGCTCAAGCACAAAATGTCAGCTCAGACCCGAAGGTCATCAACGCTAAGGCGACACAATCAAAACCAAAGTGTCAAAAGGCGGCCCTCAAAGGTTCAGACCAATGGTCATCATCACCAGTGGCATTGATCCATCCGAAGTATCAGTTCACTGAAAGAAGAAGAAGAAAAGTAAGTGTATTCCAACTGATAACCAAAAGCTGCTCAAGATTCGGATATCCAACAAGACATCTCAAGGAGTCAAGCTCATTAGAAAACAAAGTTGTTCTGCAGAAAAGCCTAACAGAAAAGTAACAGAGTTACGTCAAACACCGTATCCGAAGCCAAGAGTCAAGCGGTCCGGCCCTTATCAAGTAAATAACTGTGGACCGAATCTGAATTGGAGTTCACCTGAAAATAACAATCCAAATCAATATCTGAAAATCAAGTCAACAGACATCAGGGATAGTTAATCAAAGTAAAAAAAATCCAGTTATCCGATTGAAACCAAAGCAAATCCGGATAAAATCAAAGCGAATCCAATCAGCATAAATCCGAAAAAGGAAAATCTCCAGTCAATCCAAAACGGGCTCAATCAAAGGATCTCAATCAGAAAATCAAATCAATTTGAGGCAAATCATATCTCAGTGAAAAATAACGCCAATCAGGTTTTATCCAAGCCCAAAAAGAAATCACAAAAAAGTATATAAGGAACGATGTCACCTCAAGTAAAACCCTAGTTGGTAGCTGCGTACGAAAGAAGGAGGAATCAGAGTGAGAAACAGCGTGAACCCTAACGAAACGAGAGTCATCGCAACAAAAGCCATTGCTGGTACTCATTATCATTACGAGGCCCACCGAAGAGAGGTTCACCAGCACCATCCGAAGACGGCGAGCAATTCCTCTCAGGGTTCAGCCATCATCATCACTAATCAGCCCGAATCGGCGCCAGAAAATCTCCATCATTCAAAACGTAAGCAACAAACATGTCACCTCTCGCATTTTAACGGTTCAATTTCTGATTGTCTTCAGGTTACAACAATGAATCGAAGTAGGATTGGCGATTAGAACGAAAGGAAGGGAAACGTGCATCGGCGCCGCGTTTGAGAAAAGATTAGAAACCCTAGGGTTTCAAATGATACCCTAAAGATTGAGGCGGGCCAGCTCTGGTTACACGGCCCAGTTGTTTTGTTTTACGTTTGTTTGATCTTTACTTCTATGCTTATGCTAATAAGTGAAAATAATCAGTATTGAGTTGCTTTAATAAAAACCATAAAAAATGTTTTTTTAATGCATAACCTTTTAATAATAATGTTAATACAACCTTTAGAAAATAAATGAATAACGATCAATCTTCTCACAAAAAAGGGAACAAAAAATGCTTTATTTTCTTTGTTTTTAAATTTTTCAATAAAAAAAAATCGAATGCTTTAATAGCGGTGAAAATATTTCTCAAATGATAACATTTTTGCTAGCATTAATTCCTTTTAAAAGTTAAGTTTAGGGTCATATTTTGATTTGAAGTTCTCCTATATCATAAACAAAAATCACTAAAGTGTCCTGCAATTTCATACTGCGTTTCCCTAATTCTGTTTACTAACCTAGTTTGTTCACTCTGCAGTTTTATATGTTGCCCCTTTATTTTTGCGTATTTTCAAATTAAATTGTATCATATTATTGTAACTGCTCCTCATATGTAACCCCGCGAACCAATAATCGCGCTTTAAGTTTCTGCTTTTAAATTTCTGTCTGCATGGCTTTAACTTCTGTCTTATTTTCTGCTTGCATAGCTCAATCATCTCACACCTTCATTAATATTTCTGTCACACTGCACACACCTCCGAAGGAATTAGGTCTAGCATATGACCGCCGCGTCAATAGTCCTCACCTTCAACCCTTACAACTTTTACAAACCCTAATTTTCACAAATGCCTCGCCGCAGGCAAAAATTACAATTTTACCCTTAGCATTAGGTCAAAGAGCCGCCGCGCTCATTTTAGGGTTTCCCGCCGTGGAATCCCTAATTTAACCCTAATTACAACTTAACATTTCAACGTAGAGATTTGGAGTTTCTACACTCCACGTAAGCGTGTCCTTAAGATGCATTTATTCCCCTTGAGACCTTGACCACAGTCAAGAAGTTTCTAACCTCCCTATTGAGGGGAACTACGATTACTCTGATTCCACTCCCGTAAGGATACGTAGGCACAAGATGCGATGTCTTGCCGAGTAAACTTAGAATTAACCCCCTTTATTATTTATTATTGCTTATTTATATTTTATTTATCTTTGCTATTTAATTATTTTGCTTATTATTTTGTAATTGTTTCTTGGATGTAAAGTTGTTTAATTATTTAATTATTATTATGGTTAGTAATTAGGGAGTGTAACAACATGTATGTAATATTAAAATAAATTTAGATCACTTTTAAATAAAGATAATTAAAATAAACACGACACACACGTAAGTCGATTTTAATCGCCGTCTCACTTCCTAAGGATATCCCTCAAGTTGCCTACGAATAATGGTTAAGTGGGGTGTATAAAGCAAGTCCCTCAAATAAAAAAATCATCAAAGTCCCTTATGGTTGCCTTTACGAATCAAGTCCCTTTCGAAAAATGATGATGGTCCCTTATATGTGCTTATTACATCCCACAATGGCCTTCAAAGTCAAATTGTCCCTCACATATCCCTTAACATCCAAAGTAAGGACTACCTACTCCATTATAGTAGGGATAGTCTTACTAAGGAAAGGATAAAGAATAAGAAAGACCTTAAAACATTAGGGTAGGCTACTCCTAGATGCTTGCTCACTTCAAAACTTTTTCACACTTAAACCAAATTTCCAACAAAATTTTCAAACAAGTTTTTTTCACATCCATACACGGATTATTATTAAACTATTCTGAAATTTTTTGCTATTCACACACTACACTTTCAAAACAATCCAAAAGTGAGCTTAAATACCTAAGAGCCCATGGATAACCATGGATGAAAAGGGTGCTAACACCTTCCCTTTTCATAACCTACCCCCCGGACCCAAAATATTCTCTAAGGTCTTTCCTGTTCTTTTATAACCTTTCCTTATGGATAAAATAAAAGTCGGTGGCGACTCTTGCTATCCGCAACATTGTTTAAAGTCAGTTCTCCCACCGTGTTACAGAACTGGCGACTCTGCTGGGGATCTATTTAAGAGGGGTACCCTTAGGAATTAAGATCACTTTAAATTGTTTGCCTTGTTTGCTTTATTGTTATATTGTTGGGGTGCTCTTATGTGTGAAAGGTCCTAACCCGGATCTAGTGTACCTTAGGTAAATGGCAATAGACCAAGGAAACTGTACGACGTATATCGATACGGTTGATCTGGTGGCCATAGTTAGTGCGACTTCTTGGTTGGTGCTTATATTCCTTAAGTCAAGTTGAGGATAATATTGAGGCTGCCATATGTTGTCAATGCACTAACTGACTTTTAGAACCCTAGTTAACTCATCTTGGCCTTTAGAAAGTAGTGAGGTAACCGGCTTTGGTGCAGACTGAAGTTGGTTGACACTCGATACTACGCTCATTGAGATCTTAAACTTGGAGGGTTTTGGTTGGCAAGTAAGTTGCCTTCTGAACAACCACCCTTGTGAAGGATCAATGATATTGAGATCCCTTAGAACCTGGTTACTTTTGTAGGACAGGATGAACCATCTAACTTCAGGGGAGGGTACTTGCCTTTGAACCTCATGCAAGCCTTTAAACCTAGGGCTATGGTGTGACTTGTTTGTGTGTGCCACATGTTTGTGATTGAGCATGACATCATGACATCATCATGCATCATAAGCATATCATTTTCCCTAACCATTTCAAGGACCAAAGGATTTATCTTTGTTCTTTGTTGCAGGTCATGGCTTCTGCTCGTAGAAACACCATCAGGATCAACTTTGTAGGGATACCTGCTAAGCTCAAGGAGTTGGTTTCCCTAGTGCCTGATCATTCCCAGTTCAACAAGAGACATAGTCACTTATTGGACCTAGTTACTTCAGGGTTCAGTGAAGACATGATGAGTGTGCTGTTTCAGTTCTTTGACCCTAAGCACCATTGCTTTACATTTCCTGATTATCAGCTGGTTCCAACCATGGAGGAGTTCTCTAAACTTCTGGGTATACCTGTTCTTGATCAGAAGCCATTCACAGGCTTAGAGAAGGAGCTTAAACCAGAAATTATTGCTGCAGCTCTACATCTGAAGAAGTCTGACATTGTTCTAGAGACGAGAAGTGGAGTTAAAGGTATTCTTGCCAAGGTATTAGTGGATAAAGCTCAAATGTTCTTGAAGGCTATGAGCTACGATGCTGTTGAGGAGATCTTAGCCTTATTGATTTATGGCTTAGTGTTGTTCCCCAATCCTGATCAGTTCATAGACGTTCATGCCATCAACATATTCCTGAGTCACAATCCAGTGCCTACCTTACTTGGAGACATCCTACATTCTCTTCACACCCGTACTACAAGGGCAAGAGGAACTTTGATGTGCTGCATACCTTTACTTTCTAGGTGGTTTATTTCTCACCTTCCTCGCTCAGTAATGAAGAATGAGCAAGGGTTCAGATGGTCCAAGAGGATCATGTCACTTTCTCACTCAGACATCCATTGGTGCTCCAGATCTATGGAGAATGTCACCATCATTGACCGTTGTGGGGAGTTTCCTAATGTACCACTTCTAGGCATAAGAGGAGGCATCACCTACAACCCATCTCTAGCTTTACGACAGTTTGGTTACGCCCGGAGCGATGGCCCACATGACATGTTGATTCAGGGCATTGTGTTTGACTACGACAACGATCTTCAGGGTTACCGTCAGAGATTCATACGAGCTTGGGGAAAGGTAAACAGGATTGACAGCAAGACACTGGAGCCTAAGTACACCATTCCTATGGAGGCTTATCTCAGATGGGTACGATTTCGTGCTCAGACACTCATGATGCCATATCCTGCCATCCTACCAGTTACCATGGAACCTGTTGCTGAAGGAGACACAACTTATACCATCCTTCACCCAGACATGCCTACTGATATGGAAGACTTGCAGAGATCATGGATCCAACTGAAAGAGAAAAGGGATACTTTCGAGGCTCATTACAAAGCAAGCCAAGCAAGGATCCTAGAGCTAACAAAGCTACTTCATGAGGAACGAAACCTCAACTCATACCTCAACACCAAGAGGAAACGTCCATGGGAGACTTAAAACCCCATCTTTTGTACTTATTTCGTTTTCATTTTTTGTAAGCCTAAAAGGCAAAACAAGTTATTACTAATAAAAAGTTACTTTCTTGTTTGTTTAAGCAAATTTAAATCCTGCGGTCCTTGAAAACATTGCATATGCATTCCCATATCATTGCATCACAGGTTATAATTGTGCACAGGTTTCTCATCTTCTCGCTGTTTATTTCAGCAATGGCTCTTGAACAATCAGTTAAGGATCTCCAGGCACAGAATGCACAGTTCCAAGAGTTGATCCTGAACCTATCCAAGGGACAGGATGAATTGAAGACACTGCTGGCCAAGAAGACTAAGAAGGCTAGAAGGTCTGCTGGGTTGCTCAACATAGGAAGAAGGTTCAAAGGTCCTGTCAAGACCAAGGAACAGGATGAAGACTATGAATCTGAAGAATCTGAGCAGGAGAGAGGCAGTCTCCACAACACTATGGGGGGCTCTGATTCTGAGGCTAACTACTACCATGAGCCTAACGAAGACAAATTCAAGATGCTGGTGGATAGAATGGATGCTATGGAATTACAGAAATCATCTGGGCTGGATTTTGAGGATTTGAGCTTGATATCTGGGGTGGTCATACCCATTGGGTTCAAAGTTCCTACATTTGTTGTCTATGATGGGGTCTCTTGTCCCAAATTGCATCTGAGGTCTTATGTCAGAAGAATTCAACCCCACACTGCTGATAAAAAGTTGTGGATCCATTTCTTTCAAGAGAGTTTATCTGGAGCTCAGCTAGAGTGGTATTATCAGTTGGAGAGCGTCAACATCAGAGATTGGAATGACCTTGCTGAAGCTTTCTACAAGCAGTATCAATACAATGCTGACTTAGCCCCCACTCACATGCAGCTTCAAAGCATGTCTATGGGTGCCAAAGAAAGCTTTAAGGAGTATGCTCAGAAGTGGAGAGACTTAGCTGGAAGAGTTCAACCCCCTTTGACTGATAGGGAGTTGGTTGATATGTTCATGTGTACGCTGAATGGTCCGTTTTACAGTCATCTCATTGGAAGCTCATCATCTGGCTTCACTGAGTTGATCATGACAGGAGAGCGAGTAGAGAATGGTATCAAGAGTGGTAAGATCCAAGTGGGCACTTCTTCATCAGGTGCTGCAAAGAAGCCTCCCACTGGGAAGAGAGAATCTAATGTTGTGTATGGTCAGCCTGATCGTAACAGAAGGCATCAGTCTGTTAGTGCAGTTCATATTTCAAATCCAACTCCTGCAACAACAGAGCAGCCTCAAGGCAACCAACAGAGGGCTAGAAGACAGTTCACGAAGATCAACATGTCAATGGCTCAGGCATTGCAACACTTGTTGAAAGCTGAACTTATTACCCTGAGGGAGGCCCCTCAGAATCCCAATGTTACCTCTCCCAAGTACAATCCCAATGCACGATGTGCATATCATTCAAACTGTCCAGGACATGATACTAATAACTGCTGGGTCTTGAAGAACAAAATTCAGGATATGATTGATGCTGGAGAAATTGAGTTTGATCCACCAGGTACTCCAAATGTGATCACAGCTCCAATGCCAAATCACGAGAAGACTGTCAACGCCATTGATGAAGATATTGATGAAGATCTGCATGTCAATTCAGTCATGGAGTTGAGCACACCATTGTCTGTTATCAAAAAGAGGTTAGTACAAGCTGGGATCTTTCCAGGTTGTCATGAAAATTATCTATATTGTACCTATAAGCCGAATAGTTGCTTCATTTTGAGAGATGGGATTCAACGTCTCATGGATAAATATACTATAGTGTTTGAAAGAAGACCAGCATCTGTAGAAAGTATGGTGGATCATCTGACTCAGGGTAAAAAGATTGAAGAGGTTGACATGGTTGACAAAGTACCACTAAGAATCACTTCAAAGGGTCCCATTAAAATCACTCATCAGGGCCCAATCAAGATTACTGCTGAAGGTCCTGTGAAAGTTGTTGCTGAAGCCAGAGTAGCTCCTCTGATCATTACCACTCCTGGTCCTATTCCTTATACATCTGACAAAGCTGTGCCTTGGCACTATGGGTCTGATGTTTACATCCATGGTGTCAAGCAGGAGCCTTTACCTGATATGCCTGTTGACATTGATAATATTGCTGGACCTAGCAAGATCACTCGTAGTGGAAGAGTCTTCTCTCCTCCAGTTGCTTCTAAGAGTGCGGTTACTCCTGCTGTTACTTCCACCACTGATGCTCGGGGCAAGGGTCCTGTTATTGAGCCTGTATCTACTGATGTGCCAGCTGCTGATGACCTCTCTAAGCAGATGGAAGAAGTATTGAAAATCATTCGCAGAGTGATTATGATATTGTTGATCAGCTGGGGCATACTCCCTCAAAGATTTCTATGCTCTCCCTGTTATTATGTTCGGAGGCTCATGCCAAGTCATTGATCAAGTTTCTAAAGATGGCTCATGTACCCAGTGCAATTTCTGTGGACCAGTTTGAGAATTGTGTTGCTCACCTGACCTATGACAACGGGTTAGGATTTTCTGATGCTGACTTGACCCCTGCCAAGAGGGATCATAACAGGGCCTTGCATATTTCAATTGAATGCAGGGGCACTACCCTGTCTCATGTGCTGATAGACAATGGTTCCTCTCTGAATGTGTTGCCTAAGGAAGTCCTGAACAAGCTGAGTCCTGAAGACACGGTATTGAAGCCCAGTAATATTGTGGTAAAGGCTTTTGATGGTTCTAGAAGAGTAGTGCATGGGGAAATTGATCTTCCAATCAAGGTTGGCTCTCAGGTGTTTACTGCTACATTCTATGTGATGGATATTCGTCCTTCGTACTCATGTCTGCTTGGTCGTCCCTGGATCCATGGGGCAGGTGCTGTGACCTCCACATTACATCAAAAGTTGAGATATCCGGTGAATGGAAAAGTTGTTACTGTCTTTGGAGAGGAAGAATACTTTGTCAGCCATGTAAACACTTTCAAGTATCTGGAAGTAGAAGGTGAATACATTGAAACTCCATGTCAGTCATTTGAAGTGGTTCCCTGGGCTGTTAAGGATTGTGTGACTCCTCCTGCTGTGAAGAAGGTTCCTGTGGTCATCAGAAACCCTCCAACAATGGCAATGGCCTCCCTCAATAATGCAAAAGCTGTGGTGGAAGAAGAGTCCCAGAAGGCTGTTCGTCGTGCTCGTGCTGTTCGTATCACCAATCAAGGGGTTATCAATGCTGTGGGAGATCAAGATGAAGACTACAACTTGGAGGCATGGATTTTTCCTACTGTGGGTGCTGGACTCAATAATTGGAAAGCTGAAGATGTTATCCCTATCTCCTTTAGTCAGGAGTAAATACTATTACTGTGTTATGTTTTTAAATTTGAACTTTCAAGCCATGTGCCTTACCCGGGGCACAATGGTGTGCTTGTTACGGGTTGTCATTTCATTTGCATACTGCATTCAATAAAATCAGTGGACGTTTCGTTTTCGTAAATATTGTGTTCCTTGTCTTTCTTTTTCTTTTATTTTTGCTTTATCAGCTATGTGTTCTTACACACACCCACGTCACTAAAATGCAGATCCTCATCCACTCTGGATCCAGTTGATAACAGTTCTACTATTGCCAATTACAATTTCGAGAATCCGATCTATCAAACTGAAGACGGAGACGAGGACGATTGTGAAATACCTGTAGAGCTTGCTAGGTTGTTACAACAAGAAGAGAAAGCTATACAGCCACATGAAGAGCCAGTCGAAGTTGTGAATCTGGGAACTGAAGAAAACAGAAAAGAGGTCAAAATAGGGGCTGATTTAGAGGACAGTGTCAAGAGCAGGTTGATTCAGATGCTACGTGACTATGTGGAGATCTTTGCTTGGTCTTATGAAGATATGCCAGGGTTGGATACAGACATTGTGGTTCACCGTTTGCCAGTGAAAGAAGATTGTCGTCCAAAGAAGCAGAAGGTTCGTCGTATGCGTCCTGAAATGTCGGAAAAGATCAAAGCAGAGGTAATGAAACAGTTCAATGCAGGGTTCTTGGCCGTAACTTCTTATCCTCAGTGGGTTGCAAATGTGGTACCAGTTCCTAAGAAAGATGGTAAGGTACGTATGTGTGTAGACTACAGAGATCTGAACAAGGCTAGCCCTAAAGATGACTTTCCACTTCCTCATATTGATATCCTGGTAGACAACACTGCTCAGCATAAGGTATTCTCTTTTATGGATGGTTTCTCTGGTTACAATCAAATCAAGATGGCACCTGAAGATATGGAGAAGACAACATTTGTGACACAGTGGGGCACCTTTTGCTATAAGGTAATGCCATTTGGTTTGAAAAATGCAGGGGCAACATATCAGCATGCTATGGTGGCTTTGTTTCATGATATGATTCATCATGAGATAGAGGTATATGTGGATGATATGATAGCCAGGTCTCAGAATGAAGAACAACATCTTGATCATCTGCACAAGTTGTTTGAGAGGTTGAAGAAATACAAGTTGAGATTAAATCCAAACAAGTGTACTTTTGGAGTTAGATCTGGAAAGCTCCTGGGTTTCATTGTCAGTGGAAAAGGTATTGAAGTGGATCCTGCAAAAGTGAAAGCTATACGAGAGATGCCAGCTCCCCGTACTGAGAAAGAGGTTAGAGGTTTCTTGGGACGATTGAACTACATTGCAAGATTTATTTCCCAATTAACTACCATCTGTGAGCCAATCTTCAAGTTGTTGAAGAAAGATCAGGTGATGGAATGGAATGATGAGTGCCAGACTGCTTTTGATGAAATCAAGAGATATTTGCTAGAACCCCCAATTTTAATGCCACCAGTTGATGGAAGACCCTTGATTATGTATTTAACAGTATTAGACAACTCAATGGGGTGTGTATTGGGGCAACATGACGAGTCTGGTCGAAAAGAGCAGGCAATATACTACCTTAGCAAAAAGTTTACCGACTGTGAAACAAGATACTCACTGCTCGAGAAAACTTGCTGCGCTTTGGCATGGGCTGCTCGCCGACTAAGACAGTATATGTTGACCCATACTACCTTGTTGATTTCGAAGATGGATCCAATCAAGTACATATTTGAGAAACCTGCTCTCTCCGGAAGAATTGCAAGATGGCAAATGATCTTGACGGAATATGATATACAGTATACTACTCAGAAGGCCATTAAGGGGAGTGTTGTTGCTGATCATTTGGCTCATCAAGCAGTAGATGATTACCAGTCAATGAATTTTGAGTTCCCTGATGAAGACATTATGTCTGTTACCAAAGAACCTGGACAATATGACGGACCTGAACAAGGATCCCGATGGACTATGGTTTTTGATGGTGCCTCCAATGCACATGGTAATGGTGTTGGTGTTGTGATTAGTTCCCCTGAAGGTTGTCATACCCCGATTACTGCCAGACTTTGTTTCTATTGTACCAATAACATGGCTGAGTATGAGGCATGTATCATGGGTATGCAAGTTGCTATTGATATAAAGATTCAGTTCCTTGAGGTGTATGGAGATTCAGCTCTGGTAGTAAGTCAGATTAAAGGAGATTGGGATACAAAGCATGATAATCTCATTCCTTACAGAGAACATGTGTTGTCTTTGATCCCACATTTCAAAGAGATTACTTTTGGACATATTCCACGAAGAGAGAATCAGTTGGCAGACGCATTGGCCACCATGGCATCTATGTTTGAGATCAGCTGGGATGATGAAGCTCCCAAGATTACCATTGATAGATTTGAGAAGCCTGCATACTGCAATGAGATTGACACTGAAGGGGCAGAGGAGAAGCCTTGGTTCTATGAAGTGAAAAACTATCTTGAAGCTCAGGAGTTCCCTGAAGGGGCATCTGTCAAAGATAGGAAGTTCCTGAGAAGGTTTTCTGCTAAGTTCTTTCTGAGTAATGGCGTTCTGTATAAGCGTAATCATGATTCAACTATGCTTCGTTGTGTGGATAAGAAGGAAGCTACAGAAATTATGGGAGAGATGCATGATGGGACCTTTGGCAGTCATTCTAGTGGTCATACCATGGCAAAGAAGATTTTGAGAGCAGGTTACTATTGGTCTACCATGGAAGCTGATTGCTATCAACACTCCAGAACATGTCACAAATGTCAAATCTATGCTAATAAAGTACATGTACCTCCATCTCCATTGAATGTGTTGACTGCTCCTTGGCCCTTTGCCATGTGGGGCATTGATATGATTGGTGAGATCAAGCCTACTGCTTCTAATGGGCATCGTTTCATCCTGGTTGCTATTGATTACTTCACGAAGTGGGTAGAGGCAGCTTCATTTGCATCTGTGACTAAGAATGTTGTGGCTCGGTTCATTAAGAATAATCTCATATGTAGGTATGGTATCCCTGAAAGGATTATCACTGACAATGGCTCTAATCTGAACAACACTATGATTACTGATCTCTATACGCAGTTCAAGATTAAGCATCACAACTCTTCTCCGTATCGTCCAAAGATGAATGGGGCAGTTGAAGCTGCTAATAAGAACATTAAGAAGATTGTACAGAGGATGACTATTACTTACAAGGATTGGCACGAGATGTTACCATTTGCTCTGCATGGTTATCGTACTACAATACGTACTTCAACAGGGGCAACCCCATTCTCCTTAGTCTATGGTATGGAAGCAGTTCTGCCTATTGAAGTTCAGATCCCCTCCTTGAGAATTATGAAGGATGCAGGCTTGGATGAAGATGAGTGGATTCAGACTCGACTTGACCAGATAAATTTGATTGATGAGAAAAGGTTAGCAGCAGTTTGTCATGGCCAGATGTACCAGAAACGGATGATCAAAGCTTTTAACAAGAAGGTTAAGCCAAAGGTATATCAGGCTGGTGACTTGGTAATCAAGCGTATCATATTACCACAGGGTGATCCTAGGGGCAAGTGGACTCCAACATATGAGGGACCATTTGTAGTCAAGACAGTGTTCTCAGGAGGTGCCATGATACTGACTACAATGGATGGTGAAGACTTCCCACAACCTGTAAACGCAGACATAGTTAAAAAATACTACGCATAAAAAGAGACCCGCTAGGTTGACAGGCCTAGGCAAAAATAAGGGCATCCCGGCAAACCAAAAGGGTTTGGGCAAAAATTAGGGATATATATATAAAAAGATGTACACCCGGCAAGTCGAAAACCTGAAAAGGCGGCTTGGGCAAAAAAGGGTATCCCGGTGGATTGAAAACCTGAAAGGGCAATCCAGGCAAAAGTTAGGGATTAAAGCGTATGACTATGTCTCGTTTGGATCACTCATGAAACTGCAACCAGTTGTACTACTTACTCAAACTCAAACAGATAAAGCTCAATCCAATCGTTTCCGTCTCAACAGCAAGAAGATGAGATACTTGAGTGGCAATAGTAGAATTGAAACTCAATAGGATTATTTCCCACATAGCTGATTCTTTTTGTAAAACTTCATGACAAAATTCTCTTACTAGGGTTTATGTCTCCTTGTACAAACTTACCCGTGTATGGGTCACTTTTGATATAAATAAACTCCATCTTTTGAATCCAGATTCACTTTTACCCTATTTACATAAGCGAAACGTCCATTGGTTGTGTTTGAATGTATGTATGCCTTTGAATATGATTGATGTTTACCAGAAACGCATGTATGCTTTTAATATGATTGATGTTTACCAGAAATGCATGAAAATGCAGTAATAGTATTTACTAAGGACGAACGAGGGAAGGATTTCAACGAAGCTTCGCCGGTTCATCTTTACAAGACAGTTACAAACCATCAGTAGGACTAATCCATTTTCACAAAGTCTAATCTCCCCTGGAATTTATATCCATCTCTTTTATACGGGAAATTACTTTCCAATAAGGGCACGATGAACGAAGACGGGATGTTATACTTATCCTACTATCAAACGAAAACGAAGGTTATCTATACCCTACTATCCCCAACAACGGGAGGTTATCTATACCTTGTTATCCCCAGCAGACGGAGGGTTATATATTCTTCAACAACGAATCGGGATTTATTTTCCTTGGCCAGCAGTTGTTATACAAGGATATCCAGACACTTCCAGCAGTGTCATAGCATACATACATCATTTACATCATACCATAACATATATGTCTATAGTACATTACCTAAGTGCATCATGTCGTACATGCATACATAAAGCATAAACTAATGTTGTTATACAGAATGCTACCTTGTTTTCAGGTTAATTATCCAACAAACAATCTTATGATCTTTGGGACTGCTTTATTGTAACCTCAGGGTTACTTTATCCTCCTGATGAGCTTCTTATTACTTTGGGACTGCTTTATTGTAACCTCAGGGTTATTTTATCCTCCTGATAGCCTCTCATGACTTCAAGACTGCTTTAGAGCTACTGATTGCTCTATCCTCCTGAAATCATCCTATTACTTCAAGACTGCTTTAGAGCTATTCATTGCTCTATCCTCATGAGGTCATATTACTACTTCAAGACTGCTTTAGAGCTATTCATTGCTCTATCCTCCTGAAGCCATCTAATTATTTCAAGACTGCTTTAGAGTTATCCATTGCTCTATCCTCCTGAAATTACATTATTATTTCAAGACTGCTTTAGAGCTATCCATTGCTCTATCCTCCTGAAATCATTACTTCAAGACTGCTTTAGAGCTATTGATTGCTCTATCCTCCTGAAGACATATCACATTATTATTTCAAGACTGCTTTAGAGCTATTGATTGCTCTATCCTACTGAAGCCATTCTATTACTTCAAGACTGCTTTAGAGCTATTGATTGCTCTATCCTCCTGAAGCCATTATTACTTCAAGACTGCTTTAGAGCTATTGATTGCTCTATCCTCCTGAGGTCAGATTTATCACTTCAAGACTGCTTTAGGGTTATCATTATTGATTGCTCTATCCTCATGAAGACATGCTGTTACATCAGTATTACTCCAGACTCCTGACAGTTCTCATTATACTACTGAAGAACTTTCCCCTAGTGGCATCTTTAAGCCCACTCAATCATGTTCAACCAACCATCAATATCACTCCATGCACTGGTGAGTGCAAATTTTTGGGCTTTTGTGTTCAATCCCCTTCAACCTTCCAGGTTACGACTGGCAAATATACCAATCTAACCCCTCAGGTTTCAGAAAATTGAACAGGGGCAGCTGTTGCACCCCAAAATTTGCCCTCACAATACAAGACTTTGTGTTCCAAGAAGGTTCACAAGGTTCACAAAATTCACAATTGGTCAGAAGAGTTGACAATTCCCTCAGACAATGCACCTCCTAAGCAGTGCATCCAAAACTAGGGTTTTGACTTTAATCAGGCTAAATGGACTTCCAAGACTTCAAGTGAGCTTCATAACATCTTATATGTGTATAAGAACCCCCATGTCAAGTTTCAAGACTTTTCTCAAAAGTTTGCTCAGTCAGATGATCAGATAAGTCAAAAGCAGTCAATGCAGTTAAAAAGTCAAACTGAGGTCAACTGTGGTCAAACCAAAGTCAAACTTCATGATTTTTTTTGCCTAAATCAAAGAGAGGTTGGATTTGGTTCCAGGGGTATTTTGGTCATTTTACGCAAATTCAGCTAATTCCTTGAAGACGGGTTGTTATTAAGTTCTGAGGCGTTTATTTTGGGTTTGATATCAATTTGGTTTGGAAAGTCTGATCTGTGGAACAGGGTTTAACAAGAGATCATTCTTCTATCTTCCAGTTCATCTTTAGAGGGACAACAGTGAAAACTTCTACTGATTATTGGAGCTTATTCATGTCAAAAGTATTAAGATGGGATCGGATTAATTCAAGGATATTCGACTGATGAATCGTATGTTGAGATGTTTTGAGAATTAAATCATGGAGAAGAAATGGAAGATGATTTTAATAAATATGTGAAGTTCATTCATAATATTTTATTATTATTACAATTTGTAAAGAGAATTTGGATAGAAAGTTGAATTTTATTCATAATATTTCATCACGATTTACAAAAGGGAAATAATTTGGATAAAAAATGTATTATTGAATTATTTCATAATGCTTTTTTTATTACAAGTTACAAAAGAGATATATATCCTAAAAAGTCCTAAGCACTAAAATTTCTAAGTATCCTTCTTGATGTCCTTTGAGCTTCTCCGCAAAGTCTCCGATTCACCTGCACATCAAAACAAAACAAACAGAATAGAAAAAAAAAGATGTTAGAAAATTGTTTGACACTCTCAGAACATCGTCATCATCGAGTGCCGGGAGTGGCACAACCGAAGCTGCGACCTCCCCCGTTACCGATCCGCGCCGTGGGCGTCAGATCAGGTAATACCCGTTCTTATCGTTACGGGACAACCGAGAAAGAGAGAGATAAAAGAAGTTTTGGGCCGAAATGATTTGCCGAAAGGTGATTCTATGCTGAAAAATGATTATCAAGCCAAACAGATTTTGTTCTAAATCCAATATAACAGCACTATCAAGTAAATATATAGCTTTTTGATGCTCATAGCCGAGGTAATTGGAAACACAAAACTGAACAAGTGAATGCACACCAGTAGAACAGCAAGAAATCAAAGCCAACATGTGGGCTCAGTCGAAGAACAACATCCCAACCCTGTCATCATACAACATAATCAGTTTGCGAATCCAAAGCATCACAGCCCCAAGCACCAAGGCTGAATCAGAGCTGAACTGCATCAGGCGACTGGTGTATCAGTAAAAAACATATCAGCATCGAGACAAGAATGATCCCACTAGAGTCAGAAAACCATATCAGAACTACATCAAAAGAAAAAGAACTCGGTCCATCGATATCAGAAGCAGCAAGGAGACTAAACCGAATTCGAATTAAGGGCCAAGCAATATCGAATCCTACATCTGCAAAAGGGACCAAAGCAGAGCTACACCAGAAAAAACAGGGCAAACAACCCCGAGGCTCAGATTATAACATCATCATCACCTTCATCAGCACTAAACTCTCACCTGTCAAAAAGAAAAACAAAAACAAAAACAATCAGTAACAGGACGCGAGTTCATACGCAATTCGAAGCAAATAGCAAAATTACAAAGAGATTTGAAGTCATATCAGCCCTCAGTTTAATCATCATTGGGCGTGAAGTTCGAGCGGCCAGGAGAGCCACGGCCGGGACCGTTACCAACTCCCTACCGAACATCGAATTATGAGCATACGGTGATTTCGCACGGACTATCAGCTCAAGCACAAAATGTTAGCTCAGACCCGAAGGTCATCAACGCTAAGGCGACACAATCAAAACCAAAGTGTCAAAAGGCGGCCCTCAAAGGTTCAGACCAATGGTCATCATCACCAGTGGCATTGATCCATCCGAAGTATCAGTTCACTGAAAGAAGAAGAAGAAAAGTAAGTGTATTCCAACTGATAACCAAAAGCTGCTCAAGATTCGGATATCCAACAAGACATCTCAAGGAGTCAAGCTCATTAGAAAACAAAGTTGTTCTGCAGAAAAGCCTAACAGAAAAGTAACAGAGTTACGTCAAACACCGTATCCGAAGCCAAGAGTCAAGCGGTCCGGCCCTTATCAAGTAAATAACTGTGGACCGAATCTGAATTGGAGTTCACCTGAAAATAACAATCCAAATCAATATCTGAAAATCAAGTCAACAGACATCAGGGATAGTTAATCAAAGTAAAAAAAATCCAGTTATCCGATTGAAACCAAAGCAAATCCGGATAAAATCAAAGCGAATCCAATCAGCATAAATCCGAAAAAGGAAAATCTCCAGTCAATCCAAAACGGGCTCAATCAAAGGATCTCAATCAGAAAATCAAATCAATTTGAGGCAAATCATATCTCAGTGAAAAATAACGCCAATCAGGTTTTATCCAAGCCCAAAAAGAAATCACAAAAAAGTATATAAGGAACGATGTCACCTCAAGTAAAACCCTAGTTGGTAGCTGCGTACGAAAGAAGGAGGAATCAGAGTGAGAAACAGCGTGAACCCTAACGAAACGAGAGTCATCGCAACAAAATCCATTGCTGGTACTCATTATCATTACGAGGCCCACCGAAGAGAGGTTCACCAGCACCATCCGAAGACGGCGAGCAATTCCTCTCAGGGTTCAGCCATCATCATCACTAATCAGCCCGAATCGGCGCCAGAAAATCTCCATCATTCAAAACGTAAGCAACAAACATGTCACCTCTCGCATTTTAACGGTTCAATTTCTGATTGTCTTCAGGTTACAACAATGAATCGAAGTAGGATTGGCGATTAGAACGAAAGGAAGGGAAACGTGCATCGGCGCCGCGTTTGAGAAAAGATTAGAAACCCTAGGGTTTCAAATGATACCCTAAAGATTGAGGCGGGCCAGCTCTGGTTACACGGCCCATTTGTTTTGTTTTACGTTTGTTTGATCTTTACTTCTATGCTTATGCTAATAAGTGAAAATAATCAGTATTGAGTTGCTTTAATAAAAACCATAAAAAATGTTTTTTAATGCATAACCTTTTAATAATAATGTTAATACAACCTTTAGAAAATAAATGAATAACGATCAATCTTCTCACAAAAAAGGGAACAAAAAAATGCTTTATTTTCTTTGTTTTTAAATTTTTCAATAAAAAAAAATCGAATGCTTTAATAGCGGTGAAAATATTTCTCAAATGATAACATTTTTGCTAGCATTAATTCCTTTTAAAAGTTAAGTTTAGGGTCATATTTTGATTTGAAGTTCTCCTATATCATAAACAAAAATCACTAAAGTGTCCTGCAATTTCATACTGCGTTTCCCTAATTCTGTTTACTAACCTAGTTTGTTCACTCTGCAGTTTTATATGTTGCCCCTTTATTTTTGCGTATTTTCAAATTAAATTGTATCCTATTATTGTAACTGCTCCTCATATGTAACCCCGCGAACCAATAATCGCGCTTTAAGTTTCTGCTTTTAAATTTCTGTCTGCATGGCTTTAACTTCTGTCTTATTTTCTGCTTGCATAGCTCAATCATCTCACACCTTCATTAATATTTCTGTCACACTGCACACACCTCCGAAGGAATTAGGTCTAGCATATGACCGCCGCGTCAATAGTCCTCACCTTCAACCCTTACAACTTTTACAAACCCTAATTTTCACAAATGCCTCGCCGCAGGCAAAAATTACAATTTTACCCTTAGCATTAGGTCAAAGAGCCGCCGCGCTCATTTTAGGGTTTCCCGCCGTGGAATCCCTAATTTAACCCTAATTACAACTTAACATTTCAACGTAGAGATTTGGAGTTTCTACACTCCACGTAAGCGTGTCCTTAAGATGCATTTATTCCCCTTGAGACCTTGACCACAGTCAAGAAGTTTCTAACCTCCCTATTGAGGGGAACTACGATTACTCTGATTCCACTCCCGTAAGGATACGTAGGCACAAGATGCGATGTCTTGCCGAGTAAACTTAGAATTAACCCCCTTTATTATTTATTATTGCTTATTTATATTTTATTTATCTTTGCTATTTAATTATTTTGCTTATTATTTTGTAATTGTTTCTTGGATGTAAAGTTGTTTAATTATTTAATTATTATTATGGTTAGTAATTAGGGAGTGTAACAACATGTATGTAATATTAAAATAAATTTAGATCACTTTTAAATAAAGATAATTAAAATAAACACGACACACACATAAGTCGATTTTAATCGTCGTCTCACTTCCTAAGGATATCCCTCAAGTTGCCTACGAATAATGGTTAAGTGGGGTGTATAAAGCAAGTCCCTCAAATAAAAAATTCATCAAAGTCCCTTATGGTTGCCTTTACGAATCAAGTCCCTTTCGAAAAATGATGATGGTCCCTTATATGTGCTTATTACATCCCACAATGGCCTTCAAAGTCAAATTGTCCCTCACATATCCCTTAACATCCAAAGTAAGGACTACCTACTCCATTATAGTAGGGATAGTCTTACTAAGGAAAGGATAAAGAATAAGAAAGACCTTAAAACATTAGGGTAGGCTACTCCTAGATGCTTGCTCACTTCAAAACTTTTTCACACTTAAACCAAATTTCCAACAAAATTTTCAAACAAGCTTTTTTCACATCCATACACGGATTATTATTAAACTATTCTGAAATTTTTTGCTATTCACACACTACACTTTCAAAACAATCCAAAAGTGAGCTTAAATACCTAAGAGCCCATGGATAACTGTTGCACCCCAAATTTGTCCTACCTTTACATAGTTTCTAGTGCCACTTTATTTTGAATGAATAAAATGGCACAATTGGCAAGAGACCGTGTGTAAGGAGTTGTGAGTGTGAGAGGTCGAGAGTTCAAATCCCACCTTCTTCACTTTTTGTTTTTCTTTTATTTTTATTCTAACTTTTCTATTTTTATAAAAAAAAAATAACAAAATAGTTTTTTTTTATTATTTAATTATTATTTTCGTATTTTATTTAAATTATTTTTAAAAAATATTATTTTTTCACTTTTTTCCATATTACTCATAAAAACATCAAAAAATCATAAAATTAAAAATATTAGAAAATATTTTATTCTTTTAAGTTTGTTTTAGTTTGTTTTTAGTTTTGACTAATTATTTAAGTTGGGCTTTAAATAGGCATTAGGTTAGAGTTAACCCTAATTTGTTACCTATATAAACATGAGTTGCATTTGATAAAAGGAGAAGGAGACAAAAGAGAAAAACGGCGGCCGTTCTCACGATTTATCAGAAGAAGGAATTTTTTTGGAAGAACCCTAACAAGTTTGAATTCATCATCGGCCAAGCGCTACCGGCGAGCAAAAAGTCCCAACGGCGGAGGCTCAGTTCGTTCAACATCATCGTCGTTACCGTAAGCTTTCTCTTTCCTTTGATTTACGGCATTTTATGATTTTTGTGTGTTGTTTTTGTTCATTGATTGTAGATTAATGGGAAGAATAAATAGAAGATGACATGCAAGGATTGAAGGAGAGGAAAAGCTTCGATAGTCATCCAGGGAGAAAACGGCAGAAGCCTTTTTATTTACGTTTCATTTTTTTATTTTATTATTCAATTGTTTATTTTTTCATTTATATTAACTATGTAGTTTGTAATTAATAATGCAATTAAGTTTAGGTAAGCTATTTCAACAACAAAAAAAAACATAACGTAATTAGTTTTTTAAAAATTAAGATCTTTCTAAAAAGTTTTTTTCAAAAATTAAATCATTTTTTATTTAAAAACATATTTCTAAATAAAACAGTTTTTCTTAATTAAAGCTTTTTTCCAATTAAAACCATTTTTCATTAAGTTAACACAAAAATTAAAAAATGACCTTTCTTTCACTAAAACAAAAATTAAAACCTTTTTCGTTGAATTTAAATCAAATTTTTTCACTAAAATTTAAAACATTTTTTTAATTAAAATTTAAAACATTTATTTTCGATAACATTAAAACATTTTTTTCAAGACATTTTTTCATTAAAATTAAAACCAGTTTCTTTATTAAAATTTTTAGTAAATAATTAGAATAGTTTCTCCATTTAAGCATGAAATTAATTCTCCTCTCCTCTTCTCAATAAAAACTCAAAAAGAAATAAGTTGTGATTTAGCCGTTTCATTTTTGTCTAACCCTCGTTAATTTGTTTGTTTCAACTCGTTATTATTTCATTTGTTCGTTTTTGTTCCATGGATGTAATTTACGCGAGGCCATGGTCGCAGTTATTTTATTTTGCATTTTTTGGGAATTTGTAATTTACGCGAGTGATCGTCGCGATGCTTTTTTTACCGCTTTCTTTATTTTTCCGCACTTTAATTCTGCTGAATAGTAATTTGTCGTATTTTGCATGTTTTTACCGTTAGAATCCCTCCGAAGGAATTAGGTCTAGCTGTTGGACCGCCGAGTCAATAACCCTAGTTTTAGCCGTCTCAAACCCTAATTAACCTAGGCGTCCCGCCGTGGACAAAAATACCCTTTACCCTAGTTTTAGGTCAAAGAGTCGCCGTACTTTGTTTTAGGGTTTCCCGCCGTGGAATCCCTAATTTCAACCCTAAATTTTTAATTAACAAATTCAACGTAGAAATAGGAGTTTCAAAGACTCCACATAAGCGTGTCCTTAAGATACGTTTATTCCCCATTGAAACCTTGACCACAGTCAAGACGTTTCTAACCTCCCTTTCGAGGGGAACTACAATTACTCTGATTCCATTCCCGTCAGGATATGTAGGCACAAGATGCGACGTCTTGCCGAGTAAACTTAGGACTAACCCTTAGGTCTTTAGGTCACTCTATCCCTTAGCTCAATATATATTAAAGCAAATAATAAAATAAAATAAAAGCATACAATAAACAAAAGGTTCCTGTAGAGTACTACAGAAGTTTAGGGTGCTAGTACCTTCCCTGAGCTTAACCAACCCCTTACCTAGATCTCTCCCCGCATTGTCTTTACGATGCAAAATTAGGCTTTCCTCTTTTGACCTTTTGCTTCGGATAAATCAAAGAGCGGTTGTGAACTAAAGATGCGATTCAAATTAATTAATAATTTGATATCATATTCTAACTGCAACAATAACCATGGATGAAAAGGGTGCTAACACCTTCCCTTTTCATAACCTACCCCCCGGACCCAAAATATTCTCTAAGGTCTTTCCTGTTCTTTTATAACCTTTCCTTATGGATAAAATAAAAGTCGGTGGCGACTCTTGCTATCCGCAACATTGTTTAAAGTCAGTTCTCCCACCGTGTTACAGCCACCACCTGAAAGCTACATGTGTAGACATTGCATAGACTTATCACTTGGTGAACTGCAGAAAGAAGGTTGAATGGGTCCTGGCGCACCTTCGAACATGCTGTTATAACATGAGAGCAAGGCATACGGAATGCCTGAAACTTCCCACAATCACACCAGCTCTTATCCAATTCGACACCATAACATCCCCTAGGCCTTCCTTCGTTGTGATCAATCGACTCGGTAACACTGAACCAACATTTATTACGGTCAAAGATTGTGACCACATGTGTGTTGGCTTTGGCAACTTCGTCTTTCATGAATTTCATTGAAGTATCACTGTACAGCTGACCCGATTGTAATACTGAACCCCACTTCGTACGTCTGCTATCAAAAAGTGCGCCTGGCCTAAAATATGTTGCCTTTACCAAGGCAGTTATCGGTAGGTTTCGGATTCCCTTAAAAACAGAATTCATTGATTCAACGAGGTTAGTTGTCAAGTGGCCCCATCGCACCCCATTGTTGTATGCCCGTGTCTATTTCTCTTTATCAATGTTATCAATCCATCTTAATGCATCCACATTTGTTAGTCTGATATCTTCACGGTAGTATTTGAATGTGGGTTCTGTTAGTGCATATCATGCGTTCACAACCTTCTTCCGTAGCGTTTTGTCTTTGATTTCCCACATGAAATTTTGGGCGATATGTTTTATGCAATAGACGTAGATCGAGGGAGGATACTGCCAACCGTTATCAAGGTTGTTGTATGCACTCTCGATTGACGGGTGTCTATCAGAGATCAAACATAAGTTAGGTTGGGGAGACACGTAAAAGTGGAGATTTTTTAAGAAAAAACTCCAACCCCCAGCAGTCACCCCTTCAACTATAGCGAAGGCTATTGGAAAAATGTTGTTGTTCGCGTCCTGTGCCACAACCATGAGTAGGGTGCCCTTATATTTCTCGTATAACCATGTGTCTTCAATTTGAATTATAGGTTTAAAATATGCAAACTCTTTGATGCATGGTTTAAACGCCCAAAAGAGTCTGTGAAAAATTTCATTTCCACCCACGCAAATCCCGTCTGGTGTACACGCAGACATTGTCTCCAATATGGCAACAATCCCTGGAGAGTAGTGTTTAAGAGCCACCAGGAATTTTGGAAGTTCCTTGTACGACTCCTCCCAATTTCCAAACACCATTTCAACTGCTTTAGTCCTAGCAATCCAGGCTTTTCGGTATGAAGGAGTGTAATTGTACCTTTGCACCATATGTGCAATTATGGTATTCACCTTCAAAGACGGGTTATCACTAACGACTGACAGAATCTCATCGTAAATCAATCGAGAGCTGAGTTTGCGATGGTCCTGCATCGAATTCAATATTATACAAGTATGGGTCGGACCCATTGACCCTATCTTCAAGGAATCGCTTCTCTTCCTGAAAGACGCAGTTAATCAGAACAGGCACTCCTCGTTACGATAATAGATCGTATACTGCATCAAATTTGTCCGATCGACTCTATAATATTATGTTTGACGCTAAAAATATTATGTTTACATTTATTAAGTCAATATTATTATTACACTCTTACTAATTAAAAATATATGAAACCTAATAACGAGTAAGTTTTAATAAAAGACGCAACTCAGTTTCTTTGATAAGACAACACAACACATTGCTTAACAGCTGCAATCTGTCTAGTGCACATGCGACCCTGCATGCCTACGATGATCCTGCCTCCAGGCCTACGAGATTCTTACTCTGCATGCAGCATGCTTGACAAGACAACACATTGCTTACCAGCTGCACTCTGTCTACAGTAACCAATGTCCTGCTTGCCTATCAATGACCCTGCAGGGCTACGACACTCTTACTAATAAATGTATGTCACGTGGCTACAGTAACAGTCTGAACACCATATAATGCATTTTTGAAATTTAATGTTGAATATATTTGTTGCTGCGTTACTTGTAATATTATGTTTGACGCTAAAAATATTATGTTTACATTTATTAAGCCAATACTATTATTACACTCTTACTAATTAAAAATATATTAAACCTAATAATGAGTAAGTTTTAATAAAAGACGCAACTCAGTTTCTTTGACAAGACAACACAACACATTGCTTAACAGCTGCAATCTGTCTAGTGCACATGTGACCCTGCATGCCTACGATGACCCTGCCTCCAGGCCTACGAGATTCTTACTCTGCATGTAGCTTGCTTAACAAGACAACACATTACTTACCAGCTGCACTCTGTCTACAGTAACCGATGCCCTGCATGCCTATCAATGACCCTGCAGGGCTACAACACTCTTACTAATAAATGTATGTCACATGGCCACAGTAACAGTCTGAACACCATATAATGCATTTTTGAAATTTAATGTTGAATATATTTGCTGCTGCGTTATTTGTAATATTATGTTTGACGCTAAAAATATTATGTTTACATTTATTAAGCCAATACTATTATTAAACTCTTACTAATTAAAAATATATTAAACCTAATAACGAGTAGTTTTAATAAAAGACGCAACTCAGTTTCTTTGACAAGACAACACAACATATTGCTTAACAGCTACAATCCAAGCCTACGAGATTTCCTGCATGCCTATGATGACCCTGCCTCCAGGCCTACGAGATTCTTACTCTACATGCAGCATGCTTAACAAGACAACACATGCCCTGCATGCATTTACAAGTCACATGCATCAAGACACTTGCCCTACATCCAACTACAGGACACATGCATCAAGACACTTGCCCTACATCCAACTACAGGTCACATGCATTCGTGGAATATAAATAGAGGTTCTTTACCCAGCAAAATCTGCTCACACTCAAACTCTTAAACTCTCAAACTCTCAAACTCTCAAACTCTAAAAGTCTGAAACTATCAAAGTCTCAAACTTTCAGATTCTCAGATTCTCAAACTCACAAAGTCTCAAACTCTAGAACTCTCAAATTATACTCACCCAGTAAATTCGTAAACCACAATGTCTCTACTCACAATGGGCAACTCTCACAGAGGCACGATTGAGAACATCGCTGAGTTTGTAAGTTTTTAGTTTTTGTCTATGTTTACGATCTTTAGTTCTCCTTTAAAACTAACGAAACATTATTTATTTTGCAGGATGCATCAAGGTTTTGATGTCGTGTGCATGATTACATACCACACAATCCCCTCATAGAGGGATACCTTCAACATTATGGGTTTCATAATTTGACTAAAATCAAATCATATTCACTCGATATGAAGTTCATTCTAGCGTTGTTAGAACTCTGAAGACCAGAGACACATACATTTCACCTACCTTTTGGTGAGTACACTGTGACTCTTCAAGATGTTTACATGTTGCTCGGCCTACACATCAATGGTAAGGCCGTCAACGGAAAAGTTGGTGTTAACGACCAACTTTGCGAAGATTTATTGGGCGCCCTTCTTTGTGTGGACGCAATTGAGGGAGAACGCGAGGGTCGCCCGAGGGGTCAGGGAATAAATCTTAAATGCCTCAGAGAACAATACAACAGTATTGTCTTAAGTGAGGATAGCACCGACTATGAGAAAATAGTCAAAACTCGGTGCTATATTATGATTTTGTTTGGTCATTTTTTATTTCCAGAGGGCACTGGAAATACCGTAAATATTATGTATTTACCATTGCTACAAAACATAAACAAAATGTGCGAATATAGTTGTGGATCAGTTGTCCTCGCCCATCTATATAGTGCACTGTGTAAAAGTTCCAAAAAAAAAATTCATGTACTTTTTATGGCTGCACCTATCTCCTTCAAGCGTGGGGTTGGTCTAGGATGCCAACGCTTGCTCCAGTAAACCGGAATCTGTTTACATTCCCGTACGCCAACAAGTAAGTTTCTTTTCAAGACTATTTAGCAACCAAAGTTTCTTTGTAGTTTAATAATTTGTGAGATGCGTTTTAGATGCTAACTTATTTGTGTTTCTGCTTTTTTAGGTGGTCTGTTTCATGAATGAATTATCAGAGATGTCCCAAGAACTCCATAATTGTGTAGTGGAACCTCATCGACCACCTTGGGCTAGATGATGTAAGTTATCTACCTTTACTTTTTCTAACTTATATGCATAAACTTGTCTATCTTTGTCTGACTAAATGTATCTACCTTTATTGTAGTTTGTCTGGATGTCGTATGAGGGTCTCGACCACCAACCTGACGCCAATGATGTTGTTGTGTGGACATCAAAAACACCCATCATTAGGTTCACTACGGTGGAGATGCACCAAAGTGGCCGGGTGAAGTTATAATTTGGGATGCATCAGGATATTTCAGATGCTCCGACATCATTGGGGGAGTGGCATCAGAAACGGGTGGACTCACAGTGAAGTGTCAGTCATTGGAAGGACTTTGCGAAGGAGATGTGTCAACATTGGAAGAACAGGAGACAACACATCTTGACCGACCAAATTGTGGAAGGGGCTAGGCCAAGTTATCAATATATGACTAGGTTTAGGTCGGTTACAACATCTCAGCCAATTCTGTCTGAGCCAACCTATTTGATTGACCCAAGGCAACGCGCTTCTTCATCAAACACACAACAACAGTCCAATGCCCAACATCAGCCTTACCATAACCCATACATGCCACCAAATGCCCAACATCAACAACAACATCCTTACCATGACTCGTACATGTCATCCACCCAGTCACAACATCAACCACCATACTAATATAGCCCTGATACGTCTTTTGATCCTACCCCCTCCACCTATAGTCCAGATAACTCATTTGACCCTACCCCCTCCAATTATCCATTATTTGACTACCAAACCCCACAGCAACCAACACACCATTTCCAACCCAATTCAATGTACGAATTCGGACAACCATACCGTTCATACTCCATCCAACCTCCCCGACAATCCTACGAAACATGAGCATGGGGCTTAACTACGGAAGCGTCGTTGATAGTGGACCTCCCGGCTATTGGGGCCAAATGTTTCAAAATTTATCTGATACGTCGGGGCCGTCCCAACAAAATCCTCCTCCACAACTCAACACACAAAGACCAAACACACCACAGCAACCTCGTCGTAGACCTCGTCGCAACGCGCATCCCCCACAATGTGGCACCGGTGGTCGCTTGGATAGAGTCGACCATTAGTTTTTTTTGTTCAATTGTAATTTTCATTATATTATAAATTAATATATTTTAATATTTATTACATGTCTATATTTTTAATGTTATTTAAATTTCAATTAATTATGAAAAATATAAACTATAATTTAATATGTATTCCATTTCTTTCTTTTTTTCATTATTTACATTTTAATTAATTATGAAAAACAAAAAGCATAATTTAATATTTATTCTATTTCTTATTTTTTAACATTATTTAAAATTCAATTAATTATGAAAAATAAAAAACATAAATTAATATTTATTCCATTTATTTTTTTTTATAACAAATATTTATTAATACATAATTTAATATTTTTTTTAAAAACATAGTTAAAATTAATTATTAAAATATTCAATAAAAATTAATTAATGCGTAAACCCTAAAAAAAGTTGCATTCCCAACTCGCCCAACGGGATGACGACAACACTTGGCCCAATTCCATTTTAAACTGAATCGCCATTTAATTTGGCGACTTCACTAAAGCCCAATTTTGAATATGCTTGAGTCGCCATATAATTTGGCGATTGATTGTTGAATATTGGTCATTTTTAAAAATTATTTTGAACTTTTGATTTAATTGGTAATTTTTTTCAATAACATGGTTATACTAAAAAAAATTCTCTTTTCTCTCTCTTAAAACTTCAACCATAAAAATAATAAATGGACACAAGGATCTCTTGTTGACTTTTTAAACAAATATGGAACACATTTAATAATAACATCAATACTAGCATTTAACTAATAGTATGAGAGAAGGAAAATAACAATTACATCCATGGTATAACGATACTGTCACCAACATACACTAATATGACAAGAAAAAATGTGTGCTTACAGATAGCCTAGCCAGAGAACAAATTGATCCTAGTGTAGAGTTCAGGAGTTTTGCCAATATACGATGCTCTTTGATGATTGGAACAAATTGATTAGAAAAGAATTAGTGATCTGTTAAGCGTCGTGACCTGAGGCCTTCACCGGAGTTGTGGAGGAAAAGGAGGCGTACTTGTAAAATGCTCTAATGCCTAAGTAAGTACCGGAACTAGAGAGAGTAAGTATAGAGAGAAGGTGTGGATAATTGAATACCTGACCCTCTAGTGAAAGAGAGTATTTATAATGTGCCTCCAGCGCAGGGGCAACAGTTACATTGCATTGGGCCGGATTGCCAAGCCCAACACAAGTAACTTACAGGTCTTATGTGACGTAGTGAAGACCAACACGTGGTATTCGACCTGGATCAACTGTCCCGCGATCTTCGAAAGGTGGACGGACCATCTCTTTTGGAAGTCGGTAGTTGTCTGATGATGTGTCCCTGCGTGGGGGACACGTGGAGAACGTCGGGAGTCGCTTATTTTTCCAGGAAATGAGGTATGTCAGGGATGCTATGAGGCATGCTGGGAACCTAGGAGGCATGCTGGGAACCTAGGAGGCATGTCGGGAAGACTGATGACTTGTTGAGCTTTTGGAGCCGCCACGTGTCAGGCAGCCACTACTTGGTTAGAGCGGCTAGGGGTAGGGGTGCTTGAGTACCTTAGGGCGCCTCGAGTCCCATGCTAGGCTTATAAATAGGCCCGGTTCTGCTCTATTTCTCATTTTTCACTCTCCCTGCTCCTGACGCCGCTCTTCTTTCTCTTCTACCTCCTCAAGTTTCGCACAACAACGTCCGCCGTCAGCTGCCATACCAACCACTGTATCCTTTGTCTAGAACTATCGTACCAAGTAAGTTTTGGATGTTTTTGTTCT
Source organism: Lathyrus sativus (assembly GCA_963859935.3). Lineage (NCBI taxonomy): Eukaryota > Viridiplantae > Streptophyta > Magnoliopsida > Fabales > Fabaceae > Lathyrus > Lathyrus sativus. The sequence goes on along the minus strand of CAWUDS030006284.1, from coordinate 8,642 downwards.
GTCTTTCACACTTTCGTCTTGTTTTGTTTATTTTCTGACGGTCCCACGTTGGATATGATGAATGTCCCGAGGAGATCGTAGGGGGTTTCTGATGAATACGCCTGGGGCCCCTTAAAGAAAAAGTAGGGTTATGGTGAATATCCGGGGACAAGTATTGAAGCCCCCGGGCAGGTAGGTTAATCTTATATGAGTTCCCCAGGGACAAACGATGAGTCCCCCGGGCATGTAGGATAGTCTTTGATGAGTCCCCCGGGAAAACGAGGAGGCTCTCGTGGGGACATGCCACTTTGGACGCAGTTCCTAATTTGGAGTTTCACGCGCCTTTGTCGGGAACCAACGTTTCAGAACCTCGGGGGGTCTGCTCTCGTTTGTTGAGGCATTAGAGGTCCTGCCCGTGGGGGTCTCCCCTCTTCGCCCTTTCACTCAATCTGCGGTGGAAGGGTGGATTTGATTATGAACGTAGAATTCACCAATTTCCTCTAATTTTTAGGTGTAAATGGTTGTCTCCAATTCTTCGCAGCCCGCGGCGGACGAGACCGACGAAGAAAAACTTATTGGATCTCGGGCGGCCGTCGTGTGTATAGCCAGCAGCTCGAACAGGAGTTTTTAGGGGCACTTGAGGTGGGCTACGACAATGTCGTGGAACAGCTTCGACTCGTGAACCCGGAAGTTCCATTTACCACCGCGTGGACAGGCCTCTTTCATCAAATCGACGAGGGTCGTGTGGTCGCTTTGGAACCCGAAGAGGAAGATGAGACTCTGGTCGAGGATGGTGGCATGCAGGACGAAGCCTCTATGTTTGTTTGTTTTTCTGGCCTGCGTGCCTGCATTATTTTGTTGGCCTGCGTACCTATTTTTGATGTATCTGTTTCCAGCTCACGAGGTCGTTCTTGTAATATTTTGACAATGGGCTTTGCCCATCATTTAGATATATAGCAGTTATACTTTTCTATTTTCTGTTTTTTTATGTTTCTATGCTTGAATTGAACTTCTATTTATGTTCTTGCTCGACATGTTTGATGATCGACTGTGCAGGAAACAAGTCGGGTGACTGGAGTTAGTATCCGATCAGTCATGGGGTTAAGATCTTGGTTGAGGGCTTTCCCCAGGCGTGAACCTCCCATCATGAGCTAGGTGTTCTGCCCTACTGGTACGGTAGCGGTGGAGCTCGATTGAGTGGTCCTGCTGGATCAAGGGTCTTGCCCGCGCATGAGAGGGGCTGACTCTTGTCTTTTTTGTTATAAACTTTAGGAGTCGCGTCTGTACCATGGTGCGCCCCTGTGGTCGCAGCGTTAACGGGTCGCGGGCAGTGTCTAACTATAATATTGCTTAAGTTTCTCCGTATTCCATGATCGAGCACGTTCATCTCCGTGTAGGTTTTCGATGTAATAAGCTCAGTTGCCCGTTTTGTTTCGGACACGATAGGGGCCCTTCTAGTTTGCAGCGAGATTGCCCTTGCGTGAGCCCTTTTGGTTCTTCGCGGGACTAGACTACCCACCTAGAACTCATGCTTGATGACTTTGTTGTCGTGTCGTAAGGTTATCCTCTGTTTTAGTGAGGCTTCACGCAATGATGCCCCCGAACTGATTTCCTCGACCAGATCGAGTTCTTCCCATAGCGCTTCGTTGTTCGCCTCCTCGAGTAAGGGGATTTGGTTCTCCTGGACAGTTCTCTTATTTCGACCAGGATCACCGCCTCGGTCTCATATGTTATCCAGAATGGGGTCTCCCCGGTTGTTGAGTATGGAGTGGTCCTGTAAGCCTAGAGGACGTTGTGTAGCTCCTCGACCCACCCTTTTTTTTTCATCTCTCAGCCTTTGTTTTAGACCATACAAAATTACTCAATTCGCGAATTTGGACTGCCCATTTGTCTGCGGGTGTTCGACCGACGTGAATGGTTATTTTGTGCCTAGTCTAGAAACGAACTCTCAGAAGGTCTTGTTGATGAACTGTGTCCCGTTGTTAGTGATGATGGCCTGGGGTACGCTGAATCGGGCAAGTATGTTTCGTTTGTAGAAATGGAGTATGTTTTGGGTCGTGATTTTGGCTAGTGCTTTGGCTTCTATCCATTTAGTGAAGTAGTTAACGCCGACTATCAGGTATTTGTTTTGGTAGGACCCGATGACGAAGGGCCCAAGGATGTCCATCCCTACCATGCGAATGGCCATGGCGACGGAAGTGTTTTGAACTCGTTTGGCGGGGCTAGGTGCATATCCCCGTGCCGTTGGCATTTGTCGCACTTTTTGATGTGCTCTTTGGCGTCTTCTTGCATGGTGGGCCAATAATATCCTGCTCGTAGGGCCTTGTGGGCAAGTGATCTCCTGCCGAAGTGTTGGGTGTTGACTCCTTTGTGGATCTCTTGAAGTATGCCAGGTACTTTGGTTTCGTCTATGCACTTGAGGAGAGGGATGGAGAATCTCCGTCTGTATAGTTTGTCCTCGATCAAGGCGTATGAGCAGGCTCGAAGTCTGACCATGCTCTCCCCTTTGGTATCATCAGGCAGGCGTCTCGTGCTGAGGTAGGTGTACACAGGGGTCATCCAACAGTTATTGTCGATGTTAGCATTTGCCTCGGAATTTATTGTGCCTCTCTCGATGCTAGGGCGAGAGAGGACTTCCTGGATTACGAATTTGTTTCCACCCTTCCTCTTTGTGCTAGCCAGATTTGGCAAGATGTCTGCTCGGGTGTTGTGTTCGCATGGAAGTTGTTGCACCTCTGCAGAATCGAAGCTCTTCATACTTTCTCTTACCAAGGAGAGGTACTCTGCGAGGTTGTCATTCTTGGCATGATATTTTCCCCGTACCTGGGATGCTACAAGCTGGGAGTCGATAAAGATCTTTACTTCCTTTGCACCGAGGTCTCGAGCTAGACGGAGTCCTGCAAGGAACGCTTTGTACTCGTCTTGGTTGTTAGACGTTGGGAATGATAAGGCGAGGGAGACTTCTATCAGAATTCCTTCTTTATTTTCCAGTATGATGCCCGCTTCACTTCCCGTCGAGCTAGAGGCGCCATCGATGAAGATGGTCCATTTATGGGCCCCAGGGGTCGGGGATTCTGCGGAGGCCATTTCAGCGACGAAGTCGGCAAGGACTTGAGCCTTGAGGGAGAGTTTGAGCGACCATCAGGCATTCTTCCCGACATGTTTGGTCGCCTGAGTAGCTGTTTGACGGGCTCGCCGGTCCTGACTATGATCGTCTGGGCCAAAAAGTAATGTCGTAACCTTCTGGTCATGGTGACGGGGATCAAAGCGACTTTATCAATTTGTTGGTACCTGAGCTCGGGCCCTTGGAGGGCTTTTCTTGTGAAGTATATCAGTTTCTGTCTTTCGGGAGTTTTTCTGTGGAGATGGCGAGGTACAAATATAAGTTTTCCCTGACGATGGGTCTCGACAGCATTGGCGGTTCCGAGAGAACTTTCTTGAGGTGGAGGAGAGATTGATCGCACTCCTCTGTCCATTCGAAGAATCGTGACAAAGATGCGAGCATCCCATTCAGCGACTGAATATACTTCTTTATATTCGGGATGGTGAACTCAGAGAAGGCCCTGCACTTGTCCGGGTTGGCTTCTATTCCTCATTCTGTTGAATAGAAATCGAGGAACTTGCCTGCTCATACGCCGAAGGTGCACTTTTCAGGGTTGAACCTCATCCTGCATTTCCTCGCCGTTTCGAAGACCTTCTTGAGATAGGCGGTATGGTCGACCTCTTCTCGTGACTTTACAATCATGTCGTCCATATAAACTTCGAGCAAGTCTCTGATTTCTCCTCGGAAGACCTTGTTCATCATCCTTTGGTAAGTCGCCCCTGGCGTTCTTTAGACCGAAAGGCATTATGTTGTAATAATAATTTCCTTACTCGGTCATGAAGGCCGTGTATTGTTTGTCAGCCTTTGCCATGAGAATCTGATTATATCCCGAGTACGCATCCATGAACGATAACAATTTAAAACCTGCCGAATTGTCGACGAGTTTGTCGATGTTAGGTAATGGGTAGGCATCTTTGGGGCATGCCCAATTGAGATCGGTATAGTCAACACACATTCTCCATTTTCCATTATGTTTTTTAACAAGTACAATGTTGAACAGCCAGGTTGAGTACTGGGCTTCCGATACAAAATTTTCCTCTATGAGGTCTTTTACAGCTTTTTCAGCAGCCTTTGTTTTCTCGGGAGACTGCCTACGCCTATGTTGAACTATGTCCCTAGCGGTCGGATCTACAGATAGGTGGTGGCAAGCTACGTCAGGGTTGAGCCCGGGCATCTCAACAGTGCTCCACACGAAGAGGTCAACATTCTCCTGGAGGCAGGCCTTGAGCTTTTTCCTTGCTAAGTCGGGGAGGCATGTGTCGATCTTCACGCTTCATTCGGGGTCGTCTCCTAACATGATGAGTTCGAAGTCCCCGTCTGGAATGGGGCGTGTCTGATGGGAGAGCTTCCCGTTGTCTGCTGGGGGGCGTGTCTTCGGAATCTTCACTTTGTCCCTACTTACTAGGGAACATATTGTCGAGGTCGACAAAGTTGATGTGCGGGAGGGGTTTCGCCTCTTCTGTCGGGGATGGTCTATCGATCAACTTGGGGGGGACGTTAATGGAGCTGAGTCCTTTGAGTTCCGCCTCGAAGCATCTTTTGGCCGCCTTGATGTCCCCGTGGAGGGTGACTACCCACCCTTTGTTGTGTAGTACTTTATCTTCAGGTGGATTGTCGACGGTACTACGGTCAGTTCGGCCAAAGTTGGAGGTCCCAGGATACACTGATATAAGGAAGGGCATTCAATTACCAGGAAATAAACTTTCACCTTTCAGGTTGTCTCCTCGGCCCCGAAGGTGACAAGAATCTTTACGTACCCCCAAGGCTTAATGGTGGTGCCGTTAAAGCCTTAGAGGTCGGAGCCCACATACGGAGTCAAGTGGCTCTCATCGAGCTACAGGTTTGTGAATAGGTGGGCGTACATTGTGTCCACTGAGTTCCTTTGGTCGACTAGGATTCGGCGGATGTCGAAGTTCACCATCTGAGCTCTGATCAGGAGGGGTATGCTGGAGTTGGGTGCTCCCCCGGGGAAGTTCCTCGGGGTAAAAGGTGACCGACCCGACCGACAGCTTGTTGGGTCCCCCCCTAGATACTACCAATACGGTAAGGAAATCTTCCCAAGGAGTGTGGGCGGTCATTGGTCTGGAGGGCTCGCTAAAGAAGAGGAAATCTTTCGGTCGAGAGATGCACAGAGCCACTTGCAATCCTGATTCATTGAAGGGGATTGATGTTTCCTCGACCCTCTTGGTCTCACGGGTTTCAAGTTGAGGGTATTCACCCCTCCGAGTATACTGTTTCAGATGCCCTTATTTAATTAAGATCTTGATTTCATCTTTGAGGTGGATGCTATCTTCTGTGACATGCTTGTGGCTCCGGTGGAATTGGCAAGTACTTGGATTTGTCCATGTTGGGCTTCGGGGATGTCGGTTTAAGGAACTGAACTCTGTCCCTCTAAAATTTTGAATTGATGCATTCGGCCAGGATGCACTCGCAGGGAGCCGTGAGTAGCGTGTACTCGGTGAATCGGCCCACTGACCCTTTCTGTTCACGGGGTCGGTCCTCACGCCTTTTTTGATCACTGCATCGAGGCGAATGGGCTTCCTCATGCCTGGCGCATCTGAGACCCTCCTAGTTTGTTCTATCCCTGGCGGTGTTGGTGGCCTCTATCTTCTCTTACTCGATGTATGATTGAGCCTTGTGGAGGAGGGCATTCAAGGTGTGGGGACGTGCGATTCCAATGGCTTTGGCGAAGTCAGAGTGTTGTTGTATGCCCCCTCTGTATCAAGAATCTCTTCATATCATCCTTGGTGGACACCTGGATGGCTTCGCGATTGAACCTCTCTATGTAATCTCTAAGAGGCTTATTCCTCCCCCTAGATAACAGCTTCCAGGGCCGCTTCTGTCTTTGGATGGCGCCGGGAAGCCGTGAAGTGCCTGGAGAGCTGCCGCTTCAGTTTGCCCCAAAAGGTAATGGAGTCGGGTGTGAGGTGTTTGTACCATGTCATGGCTCCCTTCCTCGGGGGTGGTGGAGAATAACCTGCACTTAATGGCTCCCTAGATATTCCGGTAGTCGAGCATAGCGTCTATGCTTTTGATATGGTCGTCTAGGTCGGTCGTGCCATCGTATGTAGCCAAGATTGAAGGTTTCTCCATTCTAGCAGGCATCGGGGCCTCCCTGATGGCTCTGCATAGCAATGAGCACTGGAGGTCCTCTTTGCTTCTAATGGGAGACAGTGAGGGGGGAAGCTGACTCCTGGTGGTTTCAATTTCGACGTGGGGGGACTCCTTGGTCGGGTTATCAGTCTGGAGGGGGCCCCCAACGGCTTTTCTTCTTCTGAGTCGGGGAACGTCGCTCTTTTCGGGAAGGCGACATGTCCCGTTTGTGGGAAACTGACTGTTGAGGTTGCTCCAAACGAGGGCGGCTCCCCGTCAGCATGAGAGAGGGAATTCGTGGCTCTTCGACAAACCGCATCCTCTGCGGGGGAGGAGACAGGCTTATGGAAACCGGGTGCAGGCGTCTCCGCGGGGGAGGGGATAGGACTAAGGGAAACAGAACGATGGTGTCTCCGCGGGGGAGAGCGAGATGGTTGTTCCCTTTCGAGCATCCCTATATGTTCGTTATGTCCAAAGATTATCAAGTTAGCTATTTTATCGCCGTAAACAGATCCACCACGGTAGGATCAGCACCAGCTGAGACTGGGATGGGTTGGTAGATAGCTGGGTTGTCTAAGAGTTGGATGGCTTCGTAGGTCGTGTTTTTTGAGGAGGGAGAGGCGATGCACCCATCCCTGGGGTAACCATCTTCGCCGCGGACAGCCGTGTTGGGGTCGTGGTTGTCCCTTTTAGAAAAAGGGGCAAAGGTAGATCCTGGAGCATTGTTGTGGTACAGGCTGACCATGATTAGAATGGAAGTTGTTTGTTAGTTTATATTTGGTTCTTGAGCTACTGTGCTCGGACAGGAAAAAGAACAGGAAGCGGAGGTTTCCCACAGACGGTGCCATTGATCTCACCTGATCAGAAAGGAACCAGTGACATGCCATGTGTCGTGATCTGATACATTCACCGGAGTTGTGTAGGAGAAGGGGGTATACCTGCAAAATGCTCTGATGCCTAAGTAAGTACTAGAACTAGAGAAAGAAATTACAAAGAGAATGTGTGGAGAATTGAATACCTGACCCTCTAGTGAAAGAGGGTATTTATAATGTGTCCTCCAGCCTAACACAAGTAACTGCCAGAACTTACGTGGCATAGTGAAGACCAGCACGTGGTCTTCGCTCTGGATCAACTGCCCCGCAATCTTCGGAAGATGGGTTGACCATCACTTTCATAAGTGGGTAGTTGTCTGATAACGTGTCCCCGCGTCGATGACATGTGGAAAACATGGGGGAAGCGTGTGGGCTTCCCCGTCAGAAAGGTCTTCTGCCCGACAGATGTGCTTTGTTGAGGGTCCTCCCCGACAGAAGAAATTTGGCCTTGTTGGGCCCTCATCATCATAGTCTTGGGTTGAGCCTGCCCCTCAGTCGGGCAGGAGGGACAGACCTTGTTTTTAGTGGAAATTTATAGCCAAATGAAAAGCCAGATTTTTTTAAATAAGTAGCAGGGAATCCCTTTTTTTACTTTGAAGGAAAAATAGAAAAAAAATTGTGAGATGATGATAAAGGGTGTGACTTTAATATTGGAAATATGCAGGAAAAAATGGTTGAAGGCTTGTTGGTATAATAGAAGCAATGCATGTGTTTAAAGAAAATGTGATGATATTATCTCAAAGAAAAGAAAGAAGTATGGTGATAATATGGTGGGTGTTTAATAGATAGTAAAAAAAATGGTGGAAAGGTGATGAAAGTAATAGTATGTAGAGGGAGTTTTTTTATTGTAGGAGAAGAAGTATGTGTGATTGTTTTTGGGTTTTTTAAAATGAAGAGGGAAGAGTGACTTTTTTTTTTGGTTTATGTGCATGCATGAGATGATGAATAGTAGGTATCGTTGTTGGAGCAGTAAGAATGTCTCTTTTTTTTTGTGTTCCTTTTTAAGTATCTGATGTTTGTAACATATTCATGGTTTACTAGAGGGAGGAGGACCCATGCGGTTTTCATGTGTATATGGGTGGCATGATGTCCTAGAGAGAGAAAGGTCCCAATCTGTGATAGCGGGTGCATGCTTTTGGTGGAGTTTGGAGTCTCATGAGAAACACAATTTTTCGAAGGTGTCCAAAATGGTGTGTGTAGCCAAGAAAGAAAAGTCAAAGAAAACTCTCTTTCATCCGTATCTACCGTGCAGGCATGCATGCAACATTCACAAAGATGAAAAAAAAAAACAAAATAAACTTTTCTAAACTTGTTAATTAAGTTTTGTCAAAAAAATAGATAAAAACAAAATTAATATTATAAAAACAATAAATTAAATTTAAAAATCAAATAATAATAAAAACTTAGATTAAAAAAATAATTAATAAAAAAAAATAATTATTAATTAAAAATTAAAAACAAAGTGGTAAAAACGAGTAATTGGACTGGTATCGAAATGCTTGAAAAAATAAAATGAATACACTAAAATGATCAGCAAAAAATATATGATCCGAAAAAATACAACGCTTTGTCAAATTTTAAAATAAATTTTACCC
>CAWUDS030006283.1:0-26031 GCA_963859935.3 Lathyrus sativus | reverse complement strand
CGTCTCGACAACACTGAAAGTGTTATCCGTGTCTGCTTCGGCAAGTTTCACCAGCTCTCTGTTACTTCATTGTTTTGCATTGAAATCTGGTGTTGAAGGAGACACCGCGGTTGCATGTTCCCTTATGGATGCATATTCAAGATGTGGACATGTGGAACTTTCTCATCGGATTTTCGAGACTGTTCGAACACCGAACACTATTTGCTTTACTTCTATGATCAATGGTTACGCCCGGAACGGAATGGGAAAAGAAGGTCTTTCGTTGCTTCATGCTATGATCGAGAAAGGCATAAAACCGGACAAAGTTACCTTCATATGTGCATTAACGGGGTGTAGTCACACCGGCCTGATTGAGGAAGGAAGATTACTCTTTAACTCAATGGAATCTCTTCACAATGTTCATCCAGATCGGCGGCATTTTTCATGCATGGTGGATCTTTTATGCCGTGCAGGACTTCTACACGAAGCCGAAGAGTTTCTTCTAAAGGCACGTGGAAAAGGAGATTGTTTCATGTGGAGTTCTTTACTCCAAAGTTGCAGGGTTCACAAGAACGAAGAGGTTGGAACAAGAGCAGCAAAAATGTTGGTTGATCTAGACCCAGATGATCCAGCAGTGTGGTTGCAAGCTTCGAATTTTTATGCCGAGATTGGAAAATTTGACGAATCCAGGCAAATAAGAGACGTCGCTATAGCAAGGAAGATGACTAGAGAAATCGGCTGTAGTTTGATTGAGATAAGACAATGACAACACAAAATAAAGTTCTTGAATTGATGAATCATCTTGCTCATTGTTCACACAAGATAAAGCATATTTCGCTATATTGGTGATGATGTTAGTTTCTTCATATGGTATTGTCTTGTCTATTCTTGCAATCCTAGAATTGAAGGGAAAGATTTCTTTTTGGAGGATTTTTTTGGTCGGCATACGAAGAAAATGAGGGTATGCATTTGTGTTCCCTGTTTGGTGTAACAAATTTAATGATTCTGAAAATAGAAAAATAATTTCTCACCCTTTTTTTGTGTATGACATGGTATTATGCAAAAAAAGAAAAAAGAAATAGTTTAGAATATGTAATAATCAAACTTTCCTATCTTGAATTCTCTTTCAGAGAGGCATAGTGGAGATAGTGCAACTTTTACTATTAGCTGTGAGTTCTTTAAATGGTTGATGAGTAAAGCAAACTATTACAAATTTTTTATTTCTTGAACTTTAAGTGTAGGCATGTGGAAAAATGTAACAACACCTTCATCCACTTACAAGCCAAGCCTTAAAGCCACTCCAAATCCTTCATTTTTGAAAGCTAATCTATGCTATATAAATTATAACCAAAGTATTCATCTGCATTAATCAAATCAACCAACTTCAAACAGGAACAAAAAATATGGAAAACAAATTCTTCTTGGTTTTCTTACTTTGTTTGCTGATAGTGGCAAATGGAGTTTCAGGAAGCATGATGTGTGACAACAACAACTTTGGCATGCTTGAAGAACTCAACAAGTTGGACGCAGAGGAAGAATATGAGACAGAAGAACTTTCTGACATGCCTTCATGGACAAGCCAGCGCGGTGGAAAGGTTCTTGTCAATGTTGATAGCTTTGGTGCTGCAGGAGATGGAGAAACCGATGATACTGAGGTAAAGTTCTTTCCTTATTCGCAAATTATACACATTTGAGGTTGTTGAGCATATGCAACTGTTTTATTTTTTTCTACATTAATCGATTGTGATTTATAGGCTCTTCAAAAAGCATGGGGAGTTGCTTGTTCTACATCAAAAGCTGTTCTATTGGTTCCACAAGGACGCCGTTACCTTGTTAACGCAACGAAATTTATAGGGCCTTGTAAAGACAATTTAATCATCCAGGTAATGCATGCACAAAAGGATTATTTAGTTTATCGGTAACTCATCGTTACGATTACTGACTTGGTATTTGCTTTTCTCCAGATTGATGGAACATTGGTTGCCCCAGATGATCCTAAGAGCTGGGATCCAAAACTTCCACGAATTTGGCTCGATTTTTCTAAATTGAACAAAGCTGTTTTCCAAGGCTCTGGAGTTATCGATGGCTCAGGAAGTAAATGGTGGGCAGCATCTTGCAAAAAGAACAAGACTAATGTACAATTTTTCAGAACTATTTTTTATCTTCGTTAATTATTTTACATGTTTATAAAAAAAATTAATGTTGCAGACAATAATATAGTTTTTTTTTCCTTTCCACACAGCCTTGCAGAGGTGCACCAACAGTAAGAACAAATTCCTTAATCACTATTGTATTATATTCAAAATTAGCGCTGAAAATGTAATTTTAACTTTGAAGGGTTATTATTCATTGCAGGCATTTACCATTGATACAAGTTCAGGTATAAAGGTGAAAGGTCTAACTATCCAGAACAGCCAACAGATGCATTTTACGATATCGAGATGCGATTCTGTTCGAATTTTAGGAGTGAAAGTGTCTTCACCAGGAGACAGTCCAAACACTGACGGAATTCATATTAGCGAATCAACAAATGTCATTGTCCAAGACTGCAAAATCGGAACAGGTTCTGAACTTAGAATCAACATGTTTATGATTGAGTTGCACGGTCCTAATGAAATGCTAACACACCGAAACATTGACTATTTGTATGTTATAATCAGGGGATGATTGCATTTCAATTGTGAATGCTAGTTCTAATATCAAAATGAAGAGAATTTATTGTGGACCGGGTCATGGAATCAGGTATCATCAAATATTCATCCCTCAATTTAATCAATTACGTGACTTGTGCAAACATAAGATATCAAACTCAAAGTTAAAAGTAAATTCATTAGGTTTCTAGAAAACCCAATTAGGTAAAGTAGTTATTTCTTTTCTATAACACTATATTTTTTGCCAGCATTGGAAGCCTTGGTAAAGACAACTCAACTGGTGTTGTCACAAAAGTGATTTTGGATACAGCATTTATAAAAGACACCACTAATGGTGTCAGAATTAAGACTTGGCAGGTAAAGTTTTCTATTTCCATCTCAATAAAATTTTGGCAAAAATATTTGCTTTGCATCATCATTAATTAGTTTTGTTCATGGCATGTAGGGAGGTGCTGGATATGTTCGAGGGGTACGCTTTCAGAATGTGAGAGTCGAAAATGTATCAAACCCAATTCTTATAGATCAATTTTACTGCGATTCACCAACATCATGTCAAAACCAGGTACAGAAACCAGGACAGTCTCAAGTTTTTGGAGACTCTCTGTAGTTCAGTCGCAGCCTAATCATGAAAAAATAAACAAAGATTATATTTAACCATGACAAACATTTTATGAGACCATATTTATCTAATGTTTGATTGTGATTAGTTTTGGGCCCAGGGCACTAGCTTGCCTTGCACGCCTTCAAAGACGGTCTTGCAGAAAACCAAAACATATAAACTTTTTGTTCATATGAATTCTCACTTGTATAATATGATATAATTTCAGGAATCAGCTTTGGAGATAAGTGAGATAATGTACCAAAACATAAGTGGGACTACAAATAGTGCTAAGGCCATTAAATTTGATTGTAGTGACAGTGTTCCATGCAGCAAATTAATCCTAAGCAATGTTGATTTGGAGAAACAAGATGGCACAGTTGAAACATATTGCCATTCAGCTCAAGGATTTGGATATGGTGTAGTTCATCCTTCTGCTGATTGCCTTAATTCCAATGATAAAATCTCTCAAGTTCATGAATCTCAATCTATTACTTCTCAAGATGATGATGATGACATTCGTCACACCGAATTATAATTGAACATCGTCTCTGAAAATCGGAGAGTTAAGACGAAAAAATATACAATAACCTTTTGATTATAGTTTAATACATCAAAAGGGGTATAGCTATTATAGTGGTCGTATGTTTGGGATGAGGTCAGAGACAAATTAAGGGATATAATATTGAATGATTAGGAATTACATTGAAGATTAAGAAGAAAAAATATATCAATTTTAGAATATTGATTGATATAGATTTTTATTTTACTATTGTGAAAGTTTGCATAGTGATATTTTATGAACTTTTGTGTTTAAATTTGTGTAACTTCTTGAGTTGATTTTTGTTGATATAATATAATCTTAGTAAAAGTTTGACTTGTGTGATAGTGAAATGGGATATTTTTCTTCTTTTAACTTATACTTTTTAAATGTGAAAGTGAGTAAAAAATAGACACTAACAAGGACAAGAATTCACGTTTCTAACTCTCATCTCTTATTTCATAATTTCTGCATACTTTATTCATATTCTCTCATACTTGAGTCAAAAATCACTCAATGAAAGGATTCAAATCAGAGGTGTTTAAAAATATTGATATTTGAATTGTATAATTGAATTGAACGCATTGCACTATAAAAAAATTGAATTATTTAAATGATTAATAAACTGAATCATTTAAATGGTTAATGAAGTGAACTATTTAGTAAAACAATTCTAAAACAATTCAAATTCAGTTTAAAACTGGTTCAAAATCAATTTTTTTTTTTATAAATTGGTTTAAATATAAAAATTAATTAGTTTTTTTCGAAAATATTAAAAATTTGATTATTTTTTCGGAAATATGAAAAAGTCGAGTTTTTTTTTTTAGAAATATGAAAAAGTTAAGCTTTTTCGGAAATATGAAAAAGTCGAGATTTTTCAGAAATACGAAAAAGTCAAGTTTTTTAAAAATATGAAAAATTCGAGTTTTTTTTTCAGAAATATGAAAAAGTCGAGTTTTTAATAATATGAAAATGTCGAGTTTTTTTTTTGGAAATACGGGAAAGTAGAGTTTTTTTTGAAAATATGAAAAATTTGAGTTTTTTTTGGAAATATGAAAAATCGAGTTTTTTTCGAAAATTTGAAAAAGTAAAGTTTTTTGGGAAATATGAAAAAGTCGAGTTTTTTTTTTCGAAAATATGAAAAAGTCGAGTTTTTTTTGAAAAAATAAAAAAATCGAGTTTTTTTTGGAAATATGAAAAAGTCAAGTTTTTTCGGAAATAAGAAAAAGTCGAGTTTTTTTTTCTTCTGAAATATGAAAAATTCGAGTTTTTCTTAAACATGAAAATGTCAAGTTTTTTCAGAAATATGAAAAGTCGAGTTTATTCGGAAATATAAAAAAATCGAGTTTTTTCGAAAATATAAAAAGTCGAGATTTTTCGGAAATATGAATAAGTCGAGTTTTTTCATAAATATGAAAAAATCGAGTTTTTCATAAATATAAAAAAGTCGAGTTTTTCGAAAATATGAAAAAGTCGAGTTTTTTTCGGAAATATGAAAAAGTCGAGTTTTTTCATAAATATGAAAACGTCGAGTTTTTTTTCCAGAAATATGAAAAAGTCGAGTTATTCGGAAATATGAAAAAGTCGAGTTTTTTCAGAAATATGAAAAAGTCGAGTTTTTTTTGGAAATACGAAAAAGTAGTTTTTTCAGAAATATGAAAAAGTCGAGTTTTTTAATAAATATGAAAAAATCGAGTTTTTTTTTCAGAAATATGAAAAAATTGAGTTTTTTTTTTCAGAAATTTGAAAAAGTCGAGTTTTTCGGAAATATGAAAAAGTCGAGTTTTTTCATAAATATGAAAAAGTTGAGTTTTTTTTTTGGAAATATGAAAAAGTCGAGTTTTGTCAGAAATATGAAAAAATCGAGTTTTTTTTGGGAAATATGAAAAAGTCGAGTTTTTTTCGTAAATATGAAAAAATCGAGTTTTTCAGAAATATGAAAAAGTAGAAGTTTTTTTTTGAAAATATGAAAAAATCGAGTTTTTTCAGAAATACAGAAATCAAGTTTTTTTGGAAATACAAAAATAATCGAATTTTTTAAAGACGGAAATTCAATATTTTTTCGAAAATACAAAAAAAAACGATTTTTTTTTTGGAAATGTGAAAAACGAATTTTTTTTTGAAAATATGAAAAAATCAAATTTTTTCAGAAAAACGAGAAAGCATTTTTTTTCAAAAATAAAAATATATAAAAAAAAAAAGAAAAATTAAAAATAAATATTATGAAGAATATTTTTTTTAATATATAAAATTTTAAATTTTTATGAAGTTAAAAATTTTGATTTTAAAAGAGTTCAAAATATATAATTGGTTTAAAATTGTAAACGGATTGTAAACTAGTTTATAAATATAAACCAATTTAAATTATTTTTTAATTGAATTATAACCATTTTAGCAGTTAAACAAATTTTTATTGAAATTATTATTGCAAACTAAACGAAACCATAAATATAATTCGGTTCAATAGTTTATAAATCATGAATACTCCTAAGAAGAGACAATGATTCTTTAAATCTAAGAAGAGAAAGTCACATACATTTTTTCTTATATCTCTCTCCTTTATTTTTTCACAAACTTTTCCTTCTATATTTCTCCAAGTTCTCTCTCCTTTATTTTTCTGACAAAAGTCTTTTAAATTCCTGGTATGTGAATAAGTTATATATGATTTATCACCTTCACTTTGTAACTTTGAGACACAATATACTAATCATCGAAGAGCTTATACATTTTGTTTGAGAGCGGTATGTCTACCAAAAATAAATGGTATCATGCTGACTTTAATGGCAGACGAGTTTGAGGACACCAACTAAATCCATCATTGCTAATGTGCATTGGACTTCTTTTACACATTGAGGAGGAAACTTGGCGTCCAACCTTAATGGACATTACGATGAGGAGAAAACTGCACACCTTCCAAGTTTAAATGTCTTTTTCATTTTTAATTTTTAATGTTTCTTATAATATTATTAAACATTCTTTAAGTCCAATGTCTATCTTATATTTAATCATATTTGCCTTATATGTGTGAAATAATATTTTTTTTTAGTTATATATGTTGTTCTTTTTGGATTGTATGCGTTATGCAAATAACAAGAAGTGTTCGGGATGTTTTGGTAAAGAAAGAAAACACGTAGGACCAGATATTTCATCATGTGTGCAATATTTGAACTTTGTCAACAGGCTATAATGAATGTTCCGAGCGTATTTTTCTGATTGTGTTTCAATCAGATTTGTTGCTATCTTTTAACTGTTGGAAATTCGTTGAAGAATGTCAACGACAGAACAAGGGTGCAGTTGCACAGTTAAAGTTTCCGCTTAAGGGAGAGCATTGGGATAGACTCACACTTGAGGGAGAGTGTTAAGTATTAACAAGTGTGAGTAGCGTGGATAATAGTCCCACATTGGATAGAAATGTGGTGACTTGAGCATTTATAAGTGAGAGAACCCATACACCTATCACCTTAAGGTTTGTTCATCAATCTTGAGATCAAGATTGAAGGGAATTCTTCATAGGGTGTGAGGTGAATTTCCAACATTAACAATTCATTTATTAGATTTATTTTACTTATTTAAAGGATCAACTCAAATCACTTAGAGATTTAAATTTGAATTCAAATAACTCAAATATTTTTGGATATTGTTGAAAAACAAATAAAAACTAAATCCTATACAAATATGGATGTGTTCTCATAATTCATTTTCCATTGGAGAAAATTCTAGAAGCTTCACTGCTACTTAAGGAGACTCAAACCTAACGTTTGAAGTGTGCAAGTATTGAAGATTCATGTGTTAGGGTTTATACTTTGAGTCTTTATTTATGTTGTTGTTTGTGCACCATTATAGCGTCTGCATTCATATCTAAATACATAAGGTTTGGTTTGTTAGTTGACTTGTACTTCAACATTTAATATTCTGATTATTGTTGTGATCACCAGGGTTAGTGATTGAGAGAAAGTGAGAGACGTTCTCATATTTATGAGGAGTCCTAAATAGAAATACACGGGTATACTTAAGAAGATGGGAGTTGAACAAGGTTGTTCATCTAAAATACTTTCTACTAATTCTATTAAAGAGTGGATTTCCTTTCTGTTGGAAGCCCCCAAGATGTAGGTGTTGTTTGCACTGAACTGAGTTAATAATTCTTTGTTTTCTTTTATTGCTTTTGATTTATCATTCTATTTTATATATTTTTTTTTTCTAATTTAAGACGTTGAATACATTGGCTTCATCATATGGTCCAACATATGTTCCTTTAGGAACAAAATTTCAATTGACATCAAAGTAGATACCCTATTTAGTTTAGGTGAACTCCAGGGAGTGATATTTTCTGTTTAGATGGAGAATGCTAAGGATCGATGATCTTTCAAAAGACCACCTGTTTTGGATGGCACCGATTATGATAATTAGAAAGCCAAGATGGTTGTTTTTCTCAAATTCATGGACAACGAAACATGGAAAACTATTATGAAAGGTTGAAAACATCCTGTGATTACCTCTCAAGATGAAACATCAATCTTAAAGCCTAAAAATGATTTCACAAATGTTGAAGTTGATCTTGGAAATACCATGACATTAAATTCTATTTTTCAATGGTGTTGAAAAGAAAAATCCTCAAAGGAAGCATGTGAGCATGAAAATAAAGGTTGAAGAGAAAACTGTTGAAAAGAAGTATCTTAAGAGAAAACTTGTTCAATTAAGTGAGGTTGAGACAAATGGTGAAGTAGATGTTGTAACAGCCAAATTTTCACTAATTAATTATTTATATTAATTAAATGATTTAAGAAGATTATTTGATTAATGTATGATTAATTAAATGAATCAATAGATGTTGGAGAGAATTAGAAGGGAAAGACATATAAAGGAAAAATGGAGAGAAAGGAGAAAGATAGAAACATAAGAGAAAGAAAGAGGAAGAAGGAGAAAGAGGAGAAAAGAGAAGGAGAAGAAGGAAAAGTTGGAAAAGCTCAAGAACAACTCTCAAGCATCGATTTAATCGAGGTAAGGGTGTGAAATATCATTATCTTGTCAATGTATATGATTATGTATGCTTGGGTTAGATTGTTGGATGTTTTTCCTACAACATCCATTTTAGGGCAAAATGGATTTAATCGATAGAAACCGAGTTTTAACGGTAAAAAATGAGAATAAGTGGGAGACTTTAGTCGAGGAATGCTAAGCTAAGGCTGCGGGAACGAGTTGGGACTGAATCGGTTGGATTTGGTGAGTTTTGAAGTTTTGGACAGTGGGAATTTCTGAGTTCGCAAACGTTCGCTAGCACCTTCGCTAGGCGAACAGGTCGTGAACATTCGCTAGCAACTTGCTATGCGAATAAGTTAGCGAGAGGTCCCAGACTTGGGCAGAATGCATTTGATCTAGTTCGCTGGTAGCGAGTGAGGTGGCGAAGGATTCGCTAGGGCCTCGCTGCAGCGAGTAGGTGGCGAGCGAAGTCAGTAGCTTCTGTTTGCCTTCGCGAGCTTATTCGCTGGGCGAACAGATATCGAGTATTCGCTAGAGACTCGCTAGGCGAGCAAGCCAGCGAGCGTGACAACATTTTGTTTTCTTGTGATCCCATTCCATGTTGATTTCTTTGTTCGATTGTATTTGATCCTTGTTGGAATGAGTAATTGTATACTGTGAAATATATGATGTGGGTAGCCGTATGGAGTGAATCCTAGATTTGTGGAATTGATTATGAAATGTGGTCTTTTGACAAATATAATGCATTGTTTTAATTGATTAAAATGCATGATGAATGCTATTGAATTGTTGCCATGAGCACTATGTTGTGAATGCATATTGTTTGTATGCGATTGTGTTTGAGAATGCATGAGAACATATTGTGAATATGTGTGCATTGTTTGATAAATGTATTGATGATATTGAATATGAATATGTTGTGTGTGCAATCATGTTATAATTCTTGAGTGATGAATTATTTGAATGCATGGGATTAAGATGCGAGACGGTCTTAAGTGCATTTGGTGGTTGATTGCATATGCATCATTTAGTCAAGAGGCAATGTTTGCTAGTTTCGTGGAGACTAGTGACTTGTCCCAAACCTAGAAGGGCGGGTTTGAAAGCTTAGGGAAAAGGCTTTTTTTGTTATCGGTCTAGAAGGGTGGACCCGATTTAAGTGTAAAAACCGAAAAATGATAACAAGTGTTGGTACCACATGGCATGAGTTGCATTGAGTTGCATTGAGTTACATGATTAATGTGTATTGTTGTATGAAAGTATACCTTTATGTGAAGTATTGAATTGAGAATTATGGATGTATGCATGATGAAATATGCTTGTGATTATCCATGTTTGTTTACATATATGTTGTGATGTATATGATGATTGAAATGAATTGTGGTGAGAAATGTGAAATGTATGTGTTCTATGCTTGTATATGTATATATAGTTATATGCCTTGATTATTATGATAATATTTCTCACCCTTCTGCTGTTTTATAATGCTCTATGAGGCATTGCAGATTAGGTTGCTGGAGGTCTTCTGTGAAGTTTAGCTTCATCCTTTTGATTGGTTATGCTCTGATATGTAGCACCGGGTAGTTAGGCTTGTATAGTATTCTTTTGGGATACATTTTGTGTATGTATCTGATGGTAATGTTTTGTAACATGAATGATATTGTGAACCAAACTGAATTATGTATTTATATGATAACATGTTTTAAATGATTCAAATGTTTTAATCTTCCGCTTTAATTTATAAATATTGAGATGTGGTTGTAGGACTAAGTTCCTTTGTTGAACTACCCCACTGTTGCATGTCTTTTATAGAGCAAGTGTTGTATGATATTTTGGTGAATGATGTGGCATACTTTTTTTATACCATGTTTCAAATTTACTCTGATGAAATTTATTACGTGCTTATGTGATTTATTTGTTTATTTGGGGGTATAAAAGGGGGTGTTACATTAAGTGGTATCAGAGCAGGTCAGTCTGTTGACCAAGTTGTTAATGTGTTTATTCCCATTTGCATTTGGTATGTGTGTGTAGTGTTAGAACACATATTGATTCTTAATAATATCTCTATGTTTTGATGATAACTCTTATGAAATTTTGTATTAAAGAATTATATACTCTAAAAATTTGCTTAAGAATGTTTGCTGCAGATATTAGAGTGAATATTCTTCTGGAAGCAAATTAGACCTGAACATGAAAATTATGTGTTGCACCCTAAAATTTGCTCAACCTATTTCACTTAGTTTATGTTTCAATTGCATTGGCATTTGCATAATAAGTCATGTACATAGTCTAATCATTTGTATAGCATAGCATAACAAGTCATCTAACAGGAGATCAAGTGCCATTTTTATCAGAAAGAGGCCCATCAAGGGGTTTTATTCAACTTCAAGATCATCCAAGTAATCAAGAAATGAGTTGAAGCTTTGAGAAGTTTGAAGGTCAACTAGTGGATTTCTCTCCCAATCTTGGGGATAGGTTGAAGATCACCAATGAGAGTATGAGCTATGACTGAGAGTATGGAATATGCACAAAGATCATGGAAGACATAAAGGGTCATTTTGAAGATGAGACAAATCAATAATACAAGTACCAGAGCTACAGTTGAATGCAGTCAACTAGGGTTTCATCTGGGTCAACCCTAAGTCAAATGGTTGATTGGAGCGCATAAAGGCCTACTTGGAGTATGTGGAATTCATGAATTAGTATGTGGATGCATGTGTGGTGTTGTGCCAAGGAGAAATCAAAAGGAATCAAGAAGAAGAGGAGTTACTAGATTAGGGTTTCAGTGTAAAAAACCCTAATTCAGGCCTAACTTCCAAGCCAGATAAGTCAAAATGAAAGTTTCAAATGAAGTCTTGGTCAGCATGAAACTTGTAGAACATCTCAATAGCTTTAATTTGAGTACTAGAAGTCTTCAAGGAGATTTATATAACTCAAGGTATGGTTCTTGCAAGTTATGGGTCCCTAGAGGATACTGAAATTTATCTGTAAAAGTCACTTGACTTCCAAGCAACTTTTTCCCATCAAGGAGTTTTTCAAATGGATTCTTGGCCAATATAAGAGTTGTAGATCTTGATCTCAGATTTAACTTGAGTACTAGAAGTCCTCAAGAGGATTTGTAGAACTCAAGTTATGGTCTTGGCAATCCAGGGGTATTTTGGGAAAGTTTGAATTACAGGTCATTTTTGAGCATAGGTCAAAATCTCCATGTTCCACTTCTCAAATGAAAAATTGTTCAACATGGAATGTGCTTAAAATGATGTTTTTAGGTCAAATAAGTTATCATGGTGGATTGATCGGCTTATTTCAAAAAAGTCACTTAAAATGGCCTAAAAAAAGGGAATAAGTCAAATAAAGTTTGGTGGAAAAAATCAAATTTTGGGTTAGAGGTCACAAACAAGCCATATGACATACCAATTTGATTGTAAAATGCATTTTAAAGACAATGGCATTGCCACAATTTTGAATTGAGGGTTATTTCAAGGACTTGCTTTGTAAATGGGTTACTTGAACCATAAGGCACAATTGCAAAACCACACTTCCAAGCAAATGCAAGGCTCCTTTCCATCCATACACCTCTAATATCTCATTTGGAGAGAATTTAAACTCATAACCAAGTGAATTGCAAGCCAAAACATGAGATGGTATGTGCATAGCATAAGAAGAGATTTTCATGACATGAGAAGTTGATTTTCTCATTGGATCAATCTAGAACTTTCTAGGGTCTTCAAATACATTCTCATTGGATCAATCTAGAACTTTCTAGGGTCTTCAAATACATTCTATATATACTTGTGAAGAGGTTCAAAGCAAGAGTTGGTGATTCATTTGTGCAAAAACCATAGATTGACATTGGAGTTTGGAAGAGAAAAAGTGAGAGATCAAAGTTGGATTCAAGGTATTTTCAAGAGTTATCAAGAATTAAATCTTCTCCAACAAACTTCAACAAATGTTTTCCGCACTGTTTTGGCAAGAAAAAACGAGCTCCAATTACTCCGTTTCGACGCTCCGAAGCCGGTATGTGAAATTTAATTTAATTCATTTTCGTTCTTTTTTTTCTGTTTTAATAGCTGTTTGGATTAATTGCGTTAAAAATAGTAAAAATGATCGAAAAATTATGAAATGTTTTTTTGTAGATCTTGATTGTCTTAAGAAACTAAAGGAGTTGAATTTGCATTTTTAGGATTTTATTTGAATTAGTTACGAAATTTCTTTTGTGCTAATATCCATTGTTATGCATAATTGATATTGCTGTTTGTTTAATTTTGGTCTCTTTGATGCTTTATGCTTTTGAGCTGATCTTTCGATATGATTTAGAGGACATCCATAGGTTTTCCCAGGAATTTTCTTAGAATTCGTAAAATTGATTAGATTCTATTTTAGGCGTGTAGTTTAGAGCCTTCCCAAATAATGGTTTCCCATGACCAAATTTCATTTAGTAATTGTTTAGATGACCTAGAAATTGATTTAGGTCCTGGTTATGGAATGTTAGAATGTTCAAACATGCATTTTCATATAGGAATTTTATTAGAATTTTACAATTTAGTTTGCTATTTTTTTTGGGTTTTGCAAATGATTGTTGCTTTCGGTGTTCTCTCTTGAGTGATTTGCCTTGTTTAGAGCGTTTGGTGGACTTGGAGCTTGAAGACTTTGGATTCCTTTTTATAGGAGCTTCTGGACATGATGAAGATGCTTTGGCTAGAAGAGTGGGGCTTGGAGTGGAGCTTTCTTTCTCTTTTAAGTTTGTTTTAGGAGTTGGTAGAATTAGGCTTTTAGGGAGAGGTTTTATAGAATTAGTTCATTTCTTCCATCAAACATAGAATGCATTGTTTGCTTCTATTCTATCCTATGATGCAAAGTTCTCTTAGGGAAGTTCCATCTCTCCTTAGGAGGTAAGTGGGGCATACCCTAGAGAGTAGAACTTTTGAGGATACACTTCCACTTCGATGTTGGTTCTTGTTGAATTCCTTTGGTTTTCAGCAAGTATGCCAACATTGCAACTTGATCTTGATGACAAATCTCTTCTTGGAGTGTGCTTTCTAAAGCTTGGAGATGAAGATTGAAGAAGCTTGAAGATGGAATCTAGCTCAAAGATAAGACCTTTGCTGTCATTTCAACTTTGCTGTTCAGAGCGTGTTGTTGCTGTTTGTTGTAGGAGTTTGTTGCTGCTGCTTGGGCTGCCTCCTCTGTATCTTTTGTTTTTCTCTGTATTGTCTGTTGGCTTGTGCTGCTTGCCCTTTAGGCTTGAAGTGAATTTGATTCACTTTGCCTGTTGCTTTCTTAGGTTCGAGGTTGAGTGGGACTCCCTTGCCTTGCTTGTTTTGCTGCATCTCATGCATACTTACTGTTTATGGTATTTTTGTTGTTTCTTTTCCGTTTATCCCCTAGGATCTCTGATTTCCTCTGTGCAGGAGGGAATTATGACATACATTAGGTTGTAATCCATGCATGATAACATTAGGGTAGTTTTGATTCCCTTTCAAACCCTAGGATGTTTTAGAACTTCTTTCTCTTCTATCTCAAAACAACTCAAAACACAGTAATAAGGACGATCGATGCCGTACGCTACGAGCCTTAAGCTATTTGAGAAAGGTTGCTGGAGGGTCACTCTTCAGTAATCTGATTACTTAGTGTGTTACTCTTAGGGTGACATACGACGTAGTCACCCTTAAATCATAGTCTCTAGTGCGTCAGAGATTGCAAACATCATAAAAAACAGTTCTTGCGTAAAAGATTGAAAACAAACATCAAAGTGTCATTTTTGTCCGCTTGGACTCTTAATCAGGAAAAACCCTTTCATAAGGAGATAAAAAACATTCAGACAAGCTTGTGTCTTCCGTAGCCCAAACTACGTTTGCTCTGATCTTTCATGCTGTATGAAAGTACGTAGGCATAGGATGCGATATCCTAGCGAGCAACCTTCCCCTCCTTTCCAGTAGGTAGGCGAACTACGTTGACTCTGATTTCTCGTTCCAGACGGGAATACGTAGGCATAAAGTGCGATACTTTACCGAGTCATTTTATTTCTTTTTAACCCTTGACCTTTAGAATAGATAGAATAACAATCCGTACTAGAAAACAAGCGTGGATCACGTCGAGTACGACGGACGTGAGGGGTGCTAATACCTTCCCCTTGCGTAACCGACTCCCGAATCCAGGATTTGGTTGCGATGACCATTCCTTTCCCGTCTTTGCGTGAGGTTTACTCTGAGCGTTTCCTTTCCCTCCTTTGGGATAAATAACGCACGGTGGCGACTCTTCTGTTCAGCCGGCGCCGATTTTCGCAGTAGCGACAGCTGGCGACTCTGCTGGGGACTTTCTTTTGCAGTCTCGCCCTGTTTTTCCTAGCTGTCTGGGCCTGTCCCCAGCAGCTGGCGACTCTGCTGGGGACTGGAATATCCCCTATGGGAGTCAATCCTAGCGCTTGTTTTCCTGTCGTGGGTGTTGTATAGATTTACTTTTCTGTCTTTACTTTCCGCCTGTTATTATCAGCCTTATATTATTATTGCTGTTGTGGGAAGGGATGATCTGTTGAGAGATAAGCCGGACCTGGGCTTGAGGTTACACATAGAATTAAAAGTAGATAGTAGTGGTTAGCCTGCTTGCTTAGCTCGCACCAGCTAGCCGCGAAATTTACGCTCGGACGAGATTCTCTTTGATGCTTCTTGCCTGGCCCTTAGGGCTCGACAAGTTGTCTGACCCGAGGATTGTCGACTCTGGGAACCTATCAATTGGGATTCAACTAAGTGAGGCCGCTTCAAGGGATGATGATGCCACACCTTCTGGGTATCGTATCATCGCTCTTGAAAGTCTGTGACGTTGAACCCGCATAGGATGCTGTACCTCGTCTGCGAGTTAAGTACACACCTGTGAGGGGTAGGAGGGTCTGTTTGCAGGAAACCTTTGACCTCAGAATACCTGGTTTATCTCTGACAGTGAGATGTGGTTACAAGGTTCATTTGAGTGGTTGATTTGGTTTGAGATAAAGATTGGATGGTTCTCAAGCTTCAGTACAGAGCAGCCCAGTCTACCAGCATTGCACTTGGTCCCTTGTTTTCATATGCATGTGCATTTTCATGATTGCATTTCATTAACATGTATTTATGTTGCAGGTGATCATTCCCCTCTGATTCTAGTGCATCTTCTAGACAGACATGGAGTCCCTGAAGAGGACAGTTGCTTACCGGTTGCATTCACCAGATATCAGTTCCTTGCTGGGTTTAGTTGCTCTAGCAGATGAGAAAGTGAGGGCTGAGTTCAGAGTATCTTATGGGAGATTGCTTAGCTTGTTGTACCGACCTTCAGCATTTGAAACGACTGGGGTATATACTTTGTTGCAGTTTTATGAGCCGCAGCTGAGATGTTTCTTGTTTCCAGACTATATTCTAGCACCCACTTTGGAGGAGTATTCTGCGATGTTGGGAGTTCCTGTGTTGGACCAGATGCCCTTTGTACATGTTGATGCCGAGCCTGAGTTAGCTACACTCACTGAGATTGTCAGCTTGGACGCTTCTGAGTTTCCGGGAGGCTTGGTTAAGCTGAATGGAGCTTATGGTTTTCACCTATCTGTCCTAGTTGAGAAGGCTACCCAATGCGCAAAGAGTGGATGTTGGGTTGCCTTCAGTGATATTCTAGCTGTCTGCATCTACGGGATTGTCTTGTTTCCTAATGTACCAGATTTTGTCGACTCAGACGCCTTCTTAATTCTTGCCTCGAAGAATCCAGTTCCTACTCTCTTGGGCGATGTTTATCATTCCATTCACTACAAGAATGAGAAACGTCGTGGCAAGAATGTTTCCTGTTGTCTTCCGCTCTTGTACAGGTGGTTCCAGGGGCACCTTCCGAAGAAAGGACCTTTTGTGGATGCTGTTGATACTTTGGATTGGGCTTCCCGGTTGATGGGGCTGTCTGCTGAGAATATCATTTATTTTGATCGAAGTATGCTGGGTACTGACATTATATATAGTTGCAGTGGCTTTCCGAATGTTCCCCTGATTGGACGGAAAGGCTGTATTAACTATAACCCTTCATTGCTGGTACGACAGTTCGGTTATGCTTTGAGGAACGCTCCTATTGAGAAGGAGATACAGGAATCTCTGTATCTCACAGGCTCATTAGACACGACTGTTTTGATCAGATTGAGACATGCATGGGCTAACATCCATAGGAGGGGTAAAGCTCTACTCGGTAAGAGCAACAATAGAGCTTATGATCCTTATTTGGCGTGGGTCCGCGAGAGAGCTAGTACTTCTTTGATGCCTTATCCTGCTGTGGAACCCCTGTATCTTCCATTGATTGAGGTACCTCCTGCAGAAGAGAGTGAGAAGTATAACAAATTGTTGGCTGAAAACGAGGAATTGAAGAAAGCCAATGAGGAGTTAGAGAAGGAGATCTTCCAGTTACGACGTGAGAAGAAAGAAGCCACCTTTACTGTGAAGGAACAGATTGAGTTGATTAACAGGTTGGGACCAGAGCTGACAGAAGCAACCAACAAGAAGGAAAAGGTGGGAATAGCCTTGAACGGTGTTAGAAAAGTGCTTACTTCCAAGAAGTAACTTCTAAGCAAAGCTTATGCCCGTCTCAGCAAGTGGGAAGCTTTGTGGAATGCCACGCTTGCCAAGCGGAAGGAGCGGGAAGACAAACTGAAGCTGCAGATTGCCACGCTAGAGGAACAGATTAGAGACCAAGACGCGAAGATTGCTGAAGCGACATCACTTAGGAGCGCTGCTGAGCTCAGGGTGAATGACATTGACGAGAAGCCGAGAGGATATGAAGAGAAGGCCGGTTCCAAGAGGTACAGATTTGACGAGAGTTCTAGCAAAGGAGCCTACCAGGATGATGCCAAAAAGCTGAGATCCACTACCGAGCGGCATGCTTTACTGATTCAAGAGCTGATCTCCAGACTAGGGCACTCGGAGACGATGAGTATATTGGAGGACGTCAGGGCACGCCATTTGGCCTGATTTACCTTGTCTTTGTTATTTGTACTTGAATTTTGACCATCGCCAGGCTTGTTGGCCGAGGTTTCTTCAGTTGTATTCAGTTGTATTCTTGTACTCAGCCTCTTGGCATTGTTATATATGAGGGTTTTCTGATTCCTTGCTTGCTGGATGGGGACTCCATTGTCGTGATGGCCTTCTCTCTGAAACTAGAATCGGGGGAAATGTAACCTGTAGCATATTTATACGTTTGTATCTGCATCCTCATATTGCATGACCGGTATTTTTTTGAATATGTATCTTATTTCCTGCATCTCAGGTTTTTCAGGATTGGCGACCAGAGAGTCCACCATTATTCAACCAGAAACAACTGCAAGAAAATAATGGATCAAGTTCAGAATGAGATGCAGGAGATGCGCAGCAACATGACACAGTTCATACAAGCTATGGAAACCATGGCCAGGGGCCAGGAACAGCTGCAGGCTATTGTACAACCTCTGATTGCACGGGCTAATGATGGTACTGCTGATATCACTCTTCATGACCGTCAGGGTTTCCTCCAGGGGTTTGGACGTCGACTTACAGAGATAGACATGGACCATGTTCAAGCTGAGTTAATTGAAGTTCGAGGCCAACTGGGGCAATACATGAAGGACATGCACGCGTTGCGCTCGAATCAAGAAATGCTCGAAGAAGAGAATTACCGATTGAAGGCTCAGGTAGGATTGATGGCTGAAATATTGAGGAATGTACTCAGAAGAGAAGGTGAGCCTATGTCCGAAGCTGTGGTCGGTTTACTTGCCCTACAGGGGTCGGATGAACCAGTGCCCAGGCATGATAGGCCTAAGAGACCCTCTACACAATTCGAAGCTCGGGATTCTCCTCGTCGGCAGTCGCGACTGATTTCTCAGGATAACTCAGGGGGGGGGGTATGATAAAAGGATGAAGCTCTCTGGCAGGGTATTTGATGAGATTCCGGTGGATTATGATCAGTTGGTGCAACTCTTGTTCCAACTTCAACTGATTAAACCCCGCACTTTGGCGCCATTGACTGGGCATCCACCACCAGGCTATGATGTGAACGCCCATTGTGTCTTCCACGCCGGTGCACCAGGGCATAACGTCGCGGACTGCAAGCCGTTCAAGCAAAAGATTCAGGATTCGCTGGATGAGAAGGCAATTGAGTTGGTGTCGGGCGGTATAAAGGTCTCAGGGACCGATATTATTATTTCCCCATCGGAAGTTGCAAAAGAATCGAGGCATATCCTGGAATCATTGGAAACTGAATCCCCAGGTCCACAACAGTTGCCAATGCCTGGGCTAAATTTGAGGATGACAATGCATGAGCCTAAGGAACGGGTTGATCAAAACCAGCAGTGCATGAAACGCCAGCATCCGACTCAGCGAAGAATTCAAGAGGGGAAGTAAAAGAGGGTATTTGAGGCACCTCCATCAAAGTATGCTGAACTCTTCCAGACCTTGTTAGGGTTGCACCTTGTTGAAAAGAGAATGTTGGTCCCACCAACGGGCGCACCTCCATTTGGTTTCGACGCTAGTAATCATTGTGAGTTTCATTCTGGGGCACCCGGACATGATATTGAGGGTTGCCACGCTTTCAAGCATAAAGTCAAAGATTTGATCGACAGCAAGGCTATCAGCTTTTCTGATAGGGTCCCCAAGGTGGTGTAGGGCCACGGACAAGCAAAGGTCGGGTCGATGAAAAGGGTTCCTAAATTTGGTCGGGCTGTGGAAAACAGGTCAAGACAGCAGCAGGCTACCTCCAACAATTGTTTCTAAGGATGGTTGACTCGCCAATAAGTCAAAATGCAAGAAGTCCGGTCCTGAGACACCGACATTTTTCATGTTATCTTGTTCATGTCTTTGCATTTGTAGTTGCCTTTCTGTTCAATTGCAAATCTCGTTTGTAAAACTTGTTATTTTTCAACTGATATTGATAAATGAAATAAATATGAAGGTTTTGAATTAATCCAGTCATGTTCATTCTTTGTTTTTTCATTTATTTCAAACGCTTGTTAAGTGGAATCCGGGGAGGATGACGAAAACAGATGACGAATAAGCTTCCGATTGTATGCTTTTGGATAAAAACCTGTTGATGATGTACAAGCATTGTTTCAATCCATAAACACCAGAGATATAAGGAAGATAATCCCTTGTTAACCCCTTTGAGCCTAGTAGTAGGAGTTTCTTTCTGAAAATGAAAAACCCCCAATCTTAACCCGGGGCAGGGTAGGTGTCAGTTAGTTTGACCAAGCGTTCAAATTACGAAGGGAGTGTCCGTTCGAGGATTAATCACGCCGTTATAGGTCGTACCTAAAAAACCATGATGGTTAAACCTGGCCGATTAGGAGTGAAACAGTCATAATCTCTTTAGCAAGTCATACGAGCCGAGGCCATACGATTTGTTCAGAAAAAAAAAGGAAAAAAAGAAAAAATCGAAAAGAAAAGGCCCGCTAAGTCTAATCTTGAAAGAAAACGACTTAGGCAAAAAATTAGGGTACCCCGCTGGACTCCAAAACTGAAGAAACTCAAAAGAGTTAGTCCAGGCAAAAGTTAGGGGAAAACGAAAAAAGCGAAGAAATGAAAAGCGAAAAAGGATCACGAAAGAAAATCCTCGGAAAAGAACGAAATTGTATGGCTACCGGTGCCCAAACAAAGACGAAAAGAGAGTGAATGTCACTTCAAAAAAGAATGATTTCTTGAACTATCACTCCACCTTTAATAGGTGAACGCTGAAGTCAAATTAGCTGAACATAGGATTGGAGAACATCACGAAGAATGGGTGGGTCAAAATAAACTTTGAGCCTATATATTTTCTTGTTAACCGTGAACCTGACCACGTTACAACCCGAAAAAGTCCTAATTGAAACAGGTTTAGTTCGAGAGCATACTTAGGTAAAGATCACATCGAAACTGACTCCTAAAAGGGCTCCTCTTATCAACATTAATGTTGATAATTGATTCATTA
The DNA here is from genome assembly GCA_963859935.3 of Lathyrus sativus. NCBI lineage: Eukaryota > Viridiplantae > Streptophyta > Magnoliopsida > Fabales > Fabaceae > Lathyrus > Lathyrus sativus. Next base: position 5,363 of record CAWUDS030006283.1, on the reverse strand, counting down.
TATGTCACAAAATTTTTTCCAGTGAACAGACTTGGGATTTTGAAACTGTCATATGCATTGCGTTTAATATATCTTTTATGCAGAACAACTTGTTTTACTTGCGAGTAAGCGCATGCAGCAGGAAAGTTTCCTACAGTGGGAAGTCTGGTCAGAATAGAATGCAGAATGTCTGAATGTTTCGTGAGCCGGGCCAGGATATATCCGTTAATCCCCCGTGGGAGTCAGCCACCCAAGAATCAATTAATCTAGGGGCAATTAGGTCGAGATTTGGCAGATCTCTCACAGCTAGGGGGCATTGCTTCACGAATCGACCGATCAGGGGCAAAAGGTTATTGCAAGACCGGGGCAGATCACCCTAAGAACAAAAGGTTTTGTTGGGACATCCTTTTGGATTTGACGTGCAGAAGCAATTCCTATCTAACCGTCAGGGTACAAAAATCGAAGAGTCTTTATCAGGAAATTGGTGTCGGTTCAGGGGAAAGGTATTGTGAGGTAGCACCATGGCTAGCTTTTCCCTTCAAGACGAAGTGTTCAGACTGGGGCATGTTGGTATTTCTGGGGCAAATTTTCGAGAAGGTGGATGGAACTCGTGGTTCCCCAGCCAAAATCTTTTGATGAAGAGCCTGATTTCAGTTGATGCTAATCCCCATGCAGGTCGCATTTCATCCCCAGAGGGATCAATTTCCCCAGATAGTCGTAGCTTATCCCTAGAGGATATCCCCAGCCAGTTAAGATCAGTATCCCTTGCAGAGGTGGCACTCCCCAGAGAGTCGAGTATGTGAACGATCAATCCCCAGCTTGGAGGATTCCTGCAGAGTTTATCTAAGTTATAGTTGGTTCAGAAGGATTATTCCCATAGAAGATGATTTTCTTCCCACAGGTCGTCATGCCTTCGTCAGGATGATTATCCCCAGCGGAGCGGTAACTCCAAGCTTGTAAGCCGTGCCCGGACAACATCGTTTCCTCCAGAAGGATTTCCTCGTTCCCCAGCTGAGTCGTTTCTTGCTCAGTCAGTTTACTTTCCCCAAGAGAGTCGATTCTTCCCCCAGTGGAGTTACTCTCCCCAGCAGGTGTTCTTTCCTCCCAGTGGAAATCAAAGTTTAATCTCCTCGGCAGAGTTGGTTGTATGCCCGACATTTATTTTTGCCGGAGGACTTTATGATACCCGTTCATCCCCAACATGGTGATATTCGCTCTCAACAGCTATGTTGAAGCAAGCTTGTCAAAGTTTCCCCAGCAGCTTGAGCCTGCATTTGCATTTGCATATAGTGTCATATTTGCATCTACCCAAAAACGCGTAGCATATCCATGTTGTACGGAGCATTACGCCATTGTCAAACATGCACATTTTGAAACATAGGCCAGGTTGGTTAACCTTTGGTATCCAAGTGTTGTTTCCCTTGCAGGTGGAGAGAGCTCTTGCTCAGATCAGTTACCAAATATTAAAAGCCTCAGACGTGTGATGACAATGTTCGTCTCATCATTATTCCCCATAGAGTTGCGTGTTTAAGTTTCTCTTACCCCTCCAGCAGAGTATTTCGTCAAAATTGTTGTTATGTCGTTGCCAAAAGGTTTCGTGAATCGATTTTTGAAAGTTGCCACTTATGTTGCAGTAAGTGTCTGGCAGTTTGAGTTCAGAAAATACCCAGTAGAGTCCTTCTCAGATTTATTGCAGTGTCAACATTAAAGATTGAAAGATTGGACCATTATGTGTTACCCATTTGATTGATGGAGTTAGCTACTGCAAAGATAGGCAGAGCAGCTGTAATCAGAATATTACCCGTAGCGATGACAGTGTTATTTTCCTGTAATGGTGACAGAGAGTTATTTCCCGCAGTGGTGGCAGTGGTATTTCCCGCAGTGGTGGCGGTGTTATCTTCCCGTAGTGATGACGGAGTATTTCCCGTAGTGATTGTGGAGTTATGTCCTGTAGTGATGACAGAGTATTTCCCGTAGTGATGGCGGAGTTATGTCCTGTAGTGATGACAGAGTATTTCCCGTAGTGATGGCAGAGTATTTCCCGCAGTGGTGGCGGTGGTATTTTCCCGTAGTGGTGGCGGAGTATTACCCGTAGTGATGGCGGTGTTATTTTCCCGTAGTGGTGGCGGAGTTATTACCCGTAGTGATGTCGGTGTTATCTTCCCGTAGTGGTGGCGGAGTTATTACCCGTAGTGATGGCGGTGTTATTTTCCCGTAGTGATGGCGGAGTTATTACCCATAGTGATGGCGATGTTATTTTCCCGTAGTGGTGGCGGAGTTATTACCCGTAGTGATGACGGTGTTATTTTCCCGTAGTGATGGCGGAGTATTTCCCGTAGTGATGGCGGTGTTATTTTCCCGTAGTGGTGGCGGTGTTATTTTCCCGTAGTGGTGGCGGAGTTATTACCCGTAGTGATGGCGGTGTTATCTTCCCGTAGTGATGGTGGAGTATTTCCCGTAGTGATGGCGGTGTTATTTTCCCGTAGTGATGGCGGAGTATTACCCGTAGTGATGGTTGTAACACCCCCTTCTATACCCCAAATAAATGCATATAAAAGAATTAAGCATATACAAATTCATCAGAGTAAAAGTTTTAGAATAAGGTATAAAAGAAGAATGTCACAACTTTACCAATAAAACACTTGCTCCATAAAATATGTAACATTTTCAATTTAAGCGGAAGATAAAATCATTTGATCATTTTCAAAATATTAATCCACATACACATAAGCTATCCAAATTAATATATCATATTCAGTTAGATTTACAAAACCACATAAGCTGATACATCACAATGTATCACAAAAGAATGACTATACTAGTCTAACTACCCGGTGTTACATATCAGAGCAGCAGACTCAAAAGAATGAAGACTAATCTTCACAAAAGGACTCCAGCATCCTAATCTGCAATGCCTCATAGAGCATTATAAAATAGCAGAAGGGTGAGAAATATAACCATAATAATCAAAGCATGAGATTATATATATATAGGTAATCATGTAACGCATATTCACATTTCTCACCACACTTCATTCTCTTAGTCATATATATTTACCACACTTATATATAGATAAACATGGATATTCACAAAGCATTCCCACATTATGTATACCCTTACAATTTCCACAATCTCATCATTCACACATAAGCATCACTTCATGCATATGTCATATATCAATGTGACTCAACAACTCAATGCAACTCATGCAATGCGGTACCGACTCTCGTTATCTTTTTTTCGGTTTTTACATTAAACCGGGTCCACACTTCTAGACCGATAACCCGTTATCTTTTTTCGGTTTTTACATTAAACCGGGTCCACACTTCTAGACCGATAACCACAAAGGCCCGTCCTCTAAGCCTTCAAACCCACACTTCTAGGTTTGGGACAAGACACTAGTTTCCACGAAACTAACAGACATTGCCTCTTGACTAAATGATGCATGTACAATCAACCACAACAAATGCACTTAAGACCGACATCTTAATCTCATGCATTCGAATAATTCACCCCTTCGAGAATATCATCATGATTGCACATACAACATATATCAAACATTTATCAATGTATTCATTTCACACATCATCATCATATTCAACAACAATGCACACATATCACATATGTTCCCATGCATTCACACAATCAATCTCATATAAATACGCACTCACAATTCATTAGACGATACACATACATTCCTCATTGTATTCCCATGTATCTCTAATTATCACAACAATCAAGGTATTCACATCGCAATACCAATCATACAATTATAAGTTATGCACACATATTCAAAATGTTCTCATGCATACTCATTACATAATTGTACACAACAATCAAACATTCACAACTCATCAATTAATACACACATAATCATCATTATGTTCTCATGTATTTTAACCGATTACAATTAATCATTCATATCACAACTCTAGGATTCACGCCCGAAGGCTACCCACAACACATGTTACCATAATAGATCATATCTATATCCTTATCATAAGGTATCCACCTATGTGAAACAACCAAACCATCTCCACATGATCAACACAGCAAAAGAAAAATGCTGTCAAACTCGCCCACATTCGCCTGGCGAGACCCCGCAGCGAACCTTCGCCTGGCGAACCCTCTCAGCGAACACTTGCTAGGCTTCGCCTGGCGAGACTTCCCAGCGAGCCCAAGTCAGTAGCTACTGACTTCATTCGCCACCATTCGCCAGCACCTTCGCTGGGCGAACCTTCGCTACCCAACTTCGCCTGGCGAACTCACCAGCGAAGTCCACTGGGACTTAAATATAATTATTCGCCAACATTCGCTAGGCTTCGCCTGGCGAAGCTTCGCCTTCGCTCGCCTGGCGAGAGCCAGCGAACCTGCGCAGAACAGAACCCTATTCTGTTCCTCCTCCACAATCCACCATCATCCAACTTCTCACACAACAAAACCAGTACAAACAGCATCAACACATGTTACCCGACTATTCTACGACATTATTGCTCAGTTTCAACCGATTAAATCATCAATCTACCGATTATCCAACATTTTGCCCTAAATGGAAAGTGATGAAAACTCTACCAAAACCCCAACCCAACATACATAACATCATACAATGATCAAATAGAAACATTTCTCACCCTTACCTCGATTAATCAGAGCTTTGATGTTGGTTCTTGATGATTTCCACTTTTCCTCTTCTTCTCTTCTCTTTCTCTCCTTTCTTCTTCTTTCCTCTTTCCTTCCAAATGTTTTTCTAACTTTCTTTTCTTTCTTTCTCTCTTATATATTTCCTTCATTTTCCTTCCTCTCCAATTCCTTCTCAATTCTCTATTAATTCCAATTAATAAAATTAATTTCTAACATTAATAAAAATCCCACTAAATCAATTAATTACTACAATTAATTATTTAATGAAATTTGGGCTGTTACAACTCTCCCCCACTTTAGGAATTTTCGTCCTCGAAAATGTTACCTGATTCAAACAGTTATGGATAAGACTCTTTCATCCGACTCTCAAGCTCCCAAGTAACATTTCCACCAGCCGGTCCTCCCCAAGCGACCTTCACTAAAGCAATCTCTTTACCTCGAAGCTGCTTCAATTTCCGATCCACAATCCGCATAGGTGATGTCTCAACAGTCAGGTTATCTCTCACCTGCACATCATCTATTTGGACTACATGAGACGGATCCGCAATGTATTTCCTCAACTGAGATACATGGAACACGTCGTGAAGATTAGCAAGCGACGGTGGTAAAGCCACACGATAGGCCACTTCTCCTATCCTTTGCAAAATCTGATAAGGACCAATGAAACGCGGCGACAACTTGCGCGACTTCAGTGCCCTACCAACACCTGTCATCGGAGTGACTCGAAGAAACACATGATCTCC
>CAWUDS030006282.1:0-11764 GCA_963859935.3 Lathyrus sativus | reverse complement strand
CTCTTGAAATTCAAGTGCCTTCTTCCTCTTGTCATAATAACTCTTCTGTCGACTCTGAGTAATTCTCATCTTCTCTTGAATCATCTTGATCTTATCAGTCGTCTGTTGAACTAACTCGGGTCCAACAACAGAACTCTCTCCGGACTCGAACCAACACAATGGTGTCCTACACCGCCTACCATACAACGCCTCAAATGGTGCCATACCAATACTTGAATAGAAACTGTTGTTGTAGGTAAATTCAATCAAAGGCAAGTAGCTATCCCAAGCCCCTCCTTTTTCCAATACACAAGCTCTCAAAAGATCTTCAAGCGACTGAATCGTCCTCTCTGTCTGACCATCAGTCTGAGGATGATACGCTGAACTCAAACGCAACTTAGTACCCAAAGCACTCTGCAAGCTCTCCCAAAATCTCGAAGTAAACCGCGGATCTCTATCCGAAACAATACTTAACGAAATACCATGCAGACACACAATCCTCTCAATATACAACTTAGCCAACTTCTCCAAAGGGTAATCCATACGCATAGGAATAAAGTGAGCATATTTAGTCAACCTATCCACGATAACCCAAATAGCCTCAAAATTACTCGGCGTCCTCGGCAAACCCGATACAAAATCCATGGAGATACTATCCCATTTCCACTCAGGAATAAACAACGGCTTCATCAAACCCGATGGCTTCTGATGCTCAATCTTCGACTTCTGGCAAGTCAAACAAGAATACACAAATTCCGCAATATCCTTCTTCATACTAGGCCACCAAAATACTTTCCTCAAATCCTGATACATCTTAGTAGCACCCGGATGAATACTCAATCCGCTACGATGCCCTTCCTCAAGGATACTCCTTTTCAGCTCAACCACATTTGGAACACAAACTCGATCCCGACATCTCATAATACCATTCTCATCAATCCGAAAATCACCACCTTGGCCTTGGTTGATTAAAGTCAACCGATCAACTAAGCTCAAATCCGATTTCTGTCCTTCTCGAATTTCATCCAAAATACCACTTGTAAGCTTTAACATACCCAACTTAAATCCAAAAGAAGTCCTCTCACATACCAAACTCAAATCTCGAAATTGCTCAATCAATTCTAACTCTTTCACCATCAATGCCAACATATGCAATGATTTCCGACTCAAGGCATCCGCTACTACATTCGCTTTACCCGGATGGTAGTTCAAGCCAAAATCATAATCCTTCAAAAGTTCAATCCATCTTATTTGTCTTGCATTCAATTCCTTTTGATCAAAAAGATATCTCAAACTCTTGTGGTCACTAAACACTTCAAATCTTGCGCCAAACAGATAATGCCTCCAAAGTTTCAACACGAACACAACGGCGGCCAACTCTAAGTCATGCGTCGGATAATTCTTCTCATGCACTTTGAGTTGCCTCGAAGCATAAGCTACAACTTGGTTATTCTGCATCAACACACCTCCTAAACCCATCAAAGAAGCATCACAATACACAATGAATGGTTCTTCAGGATTTGGCAGAATCAAAACAGGAGCTGTCGTCAACCTTCGCTTAAGTTCTTGAAAACTCGCTTCACACTTGTCGTCCCAAACAAAGGCTTGACCTTTCCTAGTCAACTGTGTCAACGGCAATGATAACTTAGCAAATCCTTCAATGAACTTCCGATAATAACCGGCTAAACCAAGAAAACTTCTGATCTCAAAAACTGACTTCGGAGTCTCCCATTGCGACACCGCTTCAACCTTCGACGGATCGACTGCAATACCACTACTAGAAATCACATGACCAAGGAAACTAACTTCCTTCAACCAAAATTCACACTTAGAAAGCTTTGCAAACAACTGCTTCTCTCTCAACACAGATAACACAATCTTCAGATGCTCGACATGCTCTCCTTCGCTCTTCGAATAAACCAAGATGTCGTCGATAAACACCACCACAAACTTATCCAAATAAGGATGGAAAATCCTATTCATGTACTCCATAAATACACCTGGTGCATTAGTCACACCAAATGGCATCACGGAATACTCATAGTGTCCATACCTCGTCCGAAAGGCCGTCTTCTGAATATCCTCAGCTTTCACACGGATCTGATGATACCCAGATCTCAAAACAATCTTGCTGAACACGCTTGCACCAACCAACTGATCCATCAGATCATCAATCCTTGGAAGTGGATACTTATTCTTAATAGTCACCTTGTTCAACTGTCTGTAATCCACACAGAGCCTCATAGAACCCTCTTTCTTCTTAACCAACAACACTGGTGCACCCCACGGTGACACGCTCGGACGAATAAACCTCTTTTCAAGCAAATCCTCAAGTTGACTCTTCAACTCTTTTAACTCTGAGGCCGACATACGATATGGAGCCATCGATATCGGACTAGTTTCAGGAATCAAATCTATCGAAAACTCCACTTCTCGCTCCGGCGGTAAATCCTTTATCTCTTCAGGGAATACTTTCGAAAAATCTCTAACAATGGGCACAACATCAATCTCTTCACTTTCACTAGTCCTCAAAGTTTCCATAAGCATAAATACCTTAGCCCCATCTTGTACCGATTCCTTCACTTGCTTCCTCGTCATAAACAATTCCCTTTCAACATCCGAGTCGGGAAAAATAACCGTTTTGTCAAAACAGTTAATATACACACGATTGAATTTTAACCAATTCATTCCAAGAATGACATCCAGTTGATCTAAATGAAGACACACTAAATCAATCCCAAAATCTCTACCGAAAATACTCAACGGGCAATTCAAGCAAACATACGGTGTAGTTACTGAACCCATAGCAGGAGTATCAATAACCATACCGCCACCAATCACAGACAACTCAAGATTCAACCTTCTAACACAATCCAAAGAAATAAAAGAATGCGTAGCTCCGGTATCAATTATAGCGATCAAAGGTATACCATTAATAAAACACGTACCTCTGATCAATCGATCGTCGCTAGCAGTCTCAGATCCAGATAGAGCGAACACTTTTCCGCTTCCTTGATTCTTCTTCGGCTTATCGCACTTGGTACTGATGTGCCCTCGCTCACCACAGTTATAGCAAGTAACACTCGCATCGCTTCTACACTCTAGAGCCTTGTGGTCTGGCTTGCCACACTTAAAACACCTCGGTTCAACACTTTTGCACTCCGGAGCACGATGCCCCGCTTCACCACAAGTGTAACACCTAACCGGGGTAGAAACTCCCCCACTTGGCTTCTTGCCAAAACCAACCTTTTGTTTCCCCTTATCAGCAGGAGTTACGTAAGGTTTTCCTCTGAATTGTCCTTTTCCTTTCTTATCACTTAGGCTCTTGTAGTGGCTAGACCTAGCCCTACTGTCTTCGTCATAAATTCTGCTCTTGTTAACCAACTCAGAAAACCGCCTGATTTCCTGATATCCAATAGCTTGTCTAATCTCGGGTCTCAAACCGTTCACAAACTTGAGGCACTTAGACCTCTCAGCATTACCAGTATTATAGTGAGGACAAAATTTGATCAACTCCTCAAATTTCGCCGCATACTCAGCAACCGTCGAATTACCTTGCTTCAACTCAAGAAATTCGATCTCTTTCTTCCCCCGCACATCCTCCGGAAAATACTTCTCCATAAAGGTTTCTCTAAACAAACCCCACGTAATCACCATATCATCTTCCTCAAATCTTTGGCGAGTATTACCCCACCAATCTTCAGCTTCTTCTTCGAGCATATGAGTCCCAAACTGCACCTTCTGTGCATCCGAGCAATTCATAACTCGAAAAATCTTTTCCACAGCTTTCAACCAAATTTGTGCCTTGTCCGGTTCATGAGTTCCCTTGAAGACTGGAGGGTTATTCTTTTGGAATTTCCCCAAAGCACGGAATCCATCATCAGCATGATTCCTCACATTCGCATTGGCCGGAGGATTCTGCCCAATTGCCCCCGCCAATCTCGTCAATGCCTCCGCAATCGCTTCGTCGTTCCTTCCTGCAACCATCTTACTAATTCCAGCAACAGAACCACGTAAGAACAACCAATATTGATAATGCATCACACGCATATCAATAACACACAGGGAAAAACACTCTAACAACTTGGCCGGACGGACCGACCTGCTCTGATACCACTATTGTAACACCCCCTTCTATACCCCAAATAAATGCATATAAAACAATTAAGCATATACAAATTCATCAGAGTAAAAGTTTTAGAATAAGGTATAAAAGAATAATGTCACAACTTTACCAATAAAACACTTGCTCCATAAAATATGTAACATTTTCAATTTAAGCGGAAGATAAAATCATTTGATCGTTTTCAAAATATTAATCCACGTACACATAAGCTATCCAAATTAATATATCATATTCAGTTAGATTTACAAAACCACATAAGCTGATACATCATAATGTATCACAAAAGAATGACTATACTAGTCTAACTACCCGGTGTTACATATCAGAGCAGCAGACTCAAAAGAATGAAGACTAATCTTCACAAAAGGACTCCAGCATCCTAATCTGCAATGCCTTATAGAGCATTATAAAACAGTAGAAGGGTGAGAAATATAACCATAATAAACAAAGCATGAGATTATATATATATATAGGTAATCATGTAACGCATATTCACATTTCTCACCACACTTCATTCTCTTAGTCATATATATTTACCACACTTATATATAGATAAACATGGATATTCACAAAGCATTCCCACATTATGTATACCCTTACAATTTCCACAATCTCATCATTCACACATAAGCATCACTTCATGCATATGTCATATATCAATGTGACTCAACAACTCAATGCAACTCATGCAATGCGGTACCGACTCTCGTTATCTTTTTTTCGGTTTTTACATTAAACCGGGTCCACACTTCTAGACCGATAACCCGTTATCTTTTTTCGGTTTTTACATTAAACCGGGTCCACACTTCTAGACCGATAACCACAAAGGCCCGTCCTCTAAGCCTTCAAACCCACACTTCTAGGTTTGGGACAAGCCACTAGTTTCCACGAAACTAACAGACATTGCCTCTTGACTAAATGATGCATGTACAATTAACCACAACAAATGCACTTAAGACCGACATCTTAATCTCATGCATTCGAATAATTCACCCCTTCGAGAATATCATCATGATTGCACATACAACATATATCAAACATTTATCAATGTATTCATTTCACACATCATCATCATATTCAACAACAATGCACACATATCACATATGTTCCCATGCATTCACACAATCAATCGCATATAAATACGCATTCACAATTCATTAGACGATACACATACATTCCTCATTGTATTCCCATGTATCTCTAATTATCACAACAATCAAGGTATTCACATCGCAATACCAATCATACAATTATAAGTTATGCACACATATTCAAAATGTTCTCATGCATACTCATTACATAATTGTACACAACAATCAAACATTCACAACTCATCAATTAATACACACATAATCATCATTATGTTCTCATGTATTTTAACCGATTACAATTAATCATTCATATCACAACTCTAGGATTCACGCCCGAAGGCTACCCACAACACATGTTACCATAATAGATCATATCTATATCCTTATCATAAGGTATCCACCTATGTGAAACAACCAAACCATCTCCACATGATCAACACAGCAAAAGAAAAATGCTGTCAAACTCGCCCACATTCGCCTGGCGAGACCCCGCAGCGAACCTTCGCCTGGCGAACCCTCTCAGCGAACACTCGCTAGGCTTCGCCTGGCGAGACTTCCCAGCGAGCCCAAGTCAGTAGCTACTGACTTCATTCGCCACCATTCGCCAGCACCTTCGCTGGGCGAACCTTCGCTACCCAACTTCGCCTGGCGAACCCACCAGCGAAGTCCACTGGGACTTAAATATAATTATTCGCTAACATTCGCTAGGCTTCGCCTGGCGAAGCTTCGCCTTCGCTCGCCTGGCGAGAGCCAGCGAACCTGCGCAGAACATAACCCTATTTTGTTCCTCCTCCATAATCCACCATCATCCAACTTCTCACACAACAAAACCAGTACAAACAGCATCAACACATGTTACCCGACTATTCTACGACATTATTGCTCAGTTTCAACCGATTAAATCATCAATCTACCGATTATCCAACATTTTGCCCTAAATGGAAAGTGATGAAAACTCTACCAAAACCCCAACCCAACATACATAACATCATACAATGATCAAATAGAAACATTTCTCACCCTTACCTCGATTAATCGGAGCTTTGATGTTGGTTCTTGATGATTTCCACTTTTCCTCTTCTTCTCTTCTCTTTCTCTCCTTTCTTCTTCTTTCCTCTTTCCTTCCAAATGTTTTTCTAACTTTCTTTTCTTTCTTTCTCTCTTATATATTTCCTTCATTTTCCTTCCTCTCCAATTCCTTCTCAATTCTCTATTAATTCCAATTAATAAAATTAATTTCTAACATTAATAAAAATCCCACTAAATCAATTAATTACTACAATTAATTATTTAATGAAATTTGGGCTGTTACAATGGCGGTGTTATTTTCCCGTAGTGGTGGCAGAGTTATTACCCGTAGTGGTGGTGGTGTTATCTTCCCGTAGTGATGGCGAAGTATTTCCCGTAGTGATGGCGGTGTTATTTTCCCAGAGCATTTTCCGCAGTGGTGGCGGTGGTATTTCCCGTAGTGATGGCGGAGCTCTTTTCCTGTATCGTTGGCAGAGTTATGTTTGTTGACAAAAGTACTTCCCCAGTGAAGTCGTCCAGGTTATTTCTATATTGACAAGTTTGGTGCTGCGCAGGCAGTTAATCGGATCTGTATCAGGTGGTTGATCAGTGGTTACCGTAACAATCAGGTTCAATCGACGAGTGTTGTTCCCCAAGCAGTGGTGCAACTTATCTCTACGGTTGGCAAATTTCCGGGTTCTTGGTATTCAACCGTCTCGTACCCCGAATGTTTGAAGGCCGTTCGCTCTTCACCCAGTCGGTTCCAAGTCACTTGAATAGGGGCAGCTGTTGCACCCTAAAATTTGCTCAACCTATTTCACTTAGTTTATGTTTCAATTGCATTGGCATTTGCATAATAAGTCATGTACGTAGTCTAATCATTTGTATAGTATAGCATAACAAGTCATCTAACAGGGGATCAAGTGCCATTTTTATCAGAAAGAGGCCCATCAAGGGGTTTTATTCAAGTTTAAGATCATCCAAGTAATCAAGAAATGAGTTGAAGCTTTGAGAAGTTTGAAGGTCAACCGGTGGATTTCTCTCCCAATCTTGGGGATAGGTTGAAGATCACCAATGGGAGTATGAGCTATGACTGAGAGTATGGAATGTGCACAAATATCATGTAATACATAGAGGGTCATTTTGAAGATGAGACAAATCATTAATACAAGTACCAGAGCTACAGTTGAATGCAGTCAACTAGGGTTTCATCTGGGCCAACCCTAGGTCAACCCTAGGTCAAATGGTTGATTGGAGGGCATCAAGGCCTACTTGGAGTATGTGGAATTCATGAATTGGTATGTGGATGCATGTGTGGTGTTGTGCCAAGGAGAAATCAAAAGGAATCAAGAAGAAGAGGAGTTACTAGATTAGGGTTTCAGTGTAAAAAACCCTAATTCAGGCCTAACTTCCAAGCCAGATAAGTTAAAATGCAAGTTTCAAATGAAGTCTTGGTCAGCATGAAACTTGTAGAACATCTCAATAGCTTTAATTTGAGTACTAGAAGTATTCAAGGAGATTTATAGAACTCAAGGTATGGTTCTTGCAAGTTATGGGTCCCCAGAGGATACTGAAATTTATCTGTAAAAGTCACTTGACTTCCAAGCAACTTTTTCCCATCAAGGAGTTTTTCAAATGGATTCTCGGCCAACATAAGAGTTGTAGATCTTGATCTCAGATTTAATTGAGTACTAGAAGTCCTCAAGAGGATTTGTAGAACTCACGTTATGGTCTTGGCAATCCATGGGTATTTTGGGAAAGTTTGAATTACAAGTCATTTTTGAGCATAGGTCAAAATCTCCATGTTCCACTTCTCAATGAAAAATTGTTCAACATGGAATGTGCTTAAAATGATGTTTTTAGGTCAAATAAGTCATCATGGTGGATTGATCGGCTTATTTCAAAAAAGTCACTTAAAATGGCCTAAAAAAAGGGAATAAGTCAAATAAAGTTTGGTGGAAAAAATCAAATTTTGGGTTAGAGGTCACAAACAAGCCATATGACATACCAATTTGATTGTAAAATGCATTTTAAAAGACAATGGAATTGCCACAATTTTGAATTGAGGGTTATTTCAAGGACTTACTTTGTAAATGGGTTACTTGAACCATAAGGCACAATTGCAAAACCACACTTCCAAGCAAATGCAAGGCTCCTTTCCATCCATACACCTCTAATATCTCATTTGGAGAGAATTTAAACTCATAACCAAGTGAATTGCAAGCCAAAACATGAGATGGTATGTGCATAGCATAAGAAGAGATTTTCATGACATGAGAAGTTGATTTTCTCATTGGATCAATCTAGAACTTTCTAGGGTCTTCAAATACATTCTCATTGGATCAATCTAGAACTTTCTAGGGTATCCAAATACATTCTCATTGGATCAATCTAGAACTTTCTAAGGTCTTCAAATACATTCTATATATACTTGTGAAGAGGTTCAAAGCAAGAGTTGGTGATTCATTTGTGCAAAAAGCCATAGATTGACATTGGAGTTTGGAAGAGAAAAAGTGAGAGATCAAAGTTGGATTCAAGGTATTTTCAAGAGTTATCAAGAATTTAATCTTCTCCAACAAACTTCAACAAAGGTTTTCCGCACTTTTTGGCAAGAAAAAACGAGCTCCAATTACTCCGTTTCGACGCTCCGAAGCCGGTATGTGAAATTTAGTTTAATTCATTTTCGTTCTTTTTTTTCTTCTGTTTTAATAGCTGTTTGGATTAATTGCGTTAAAAATAGTAAAAATGATCGAAAAATTATGAAATTTTTTTCTGTAGATCTTGGTTGTCTTAAGAAACTGTAGGAGTTGAGTTTGTATTTTTAGGATTTTATTTGAAGTAGTTACGATATTTTTTGTATATGAAGAGTTTCAAGCACAGTTATTTCAGAAGACTCTGATAGTACTAACGCTGCCAGTACTGAGGATCTGATTCCAAACTCTGCTCTGAACAATTACACGCTGAAAGCACACCTGCTGCAAAGACTCTGGTTTAGCAAACTCTGATGAACATCAGAAGGCTCTGATTAATCTAAACTCTGATGATACTTGCTGAAACTTATTGAAGAAGAATTCAAAGTTATGTCCGTTGGAATGACCAAACGACTCTTTCCTCATTTATGCTAGACACAAGAACACAGACAAACATGATTTTTCTGTGCATTCTACTTCTAGGAAAGGTCACGTAATGTGAAGACAAAAAGACTCAGAACTTTTAGTACACAGCCTTCAACGTGAAAAGCCACTTGGACCTCTGTGCATATAAAAGCAAGACTCCATTATCTTCTTCAGTTGACGAAATACTTGAAAGAATTCATTACAAAGCTCTCATATAACTTATACTCATTTGCTGAATTTATTTCATTGTTCTTAATCTTAAGTGAAAAATCACAGTTGTGATAAAGCTTTATTAGAAGCAAATTAAACACTTGTATTATTATTACTTTTGATTGTAAAGAACCTTAAGAAGATCCAGTTAGGATCAATAGTTCTTGAGAAGACTTTGAATAGTTGTTCTTAGTGCTTACTATTGTAATCAGTTGATTTAATAATGGATTAAGTCCTTGTTTGAGAAAGACAAATCACTCTTGATAGGGTGGACTGGAGTAGTTGAGTTCAACGAACCAGGATAAAAATCCTTGAGTTTTTATTACTAAGTTTTTCTACATACTTATTCAACCCCCCTTCTAAGTATTTTCTCACCTTCAGTTGGCATCAGAGCTCCGGTTCTGTGTGTGCTACCAATGTGGCAGTGACAGAAAAGATCTCGTGAGAAAAACTTTGATATATATTTGGTTGTTTTTATGGCTGAAACTTCAACATCTAACAGTAAAAACAGATATGAAGAAAGGGACAGAATCAACATTAAACCCCCTATGTTTGATGGGGAGAAATTTGATTATTGGAAGGACAGGATAGAAAGTTTCTTCCTTGGTTATGATGCTGATTTATGGGACTTGGTCATAGATGGGTATGTTCATCCCACTGATGGGAATGGCAAGAAAGTAGACAGAAAATCTATGACTGAAGCCCAAAAGAAGGAGTTTAGAAATCACCACAAGGCTAGGACAATCTTGTTAAATGCAATATCTCACACTGAGTATGAGAAGATCACTAATAGAGAAACTGGATTTGACATGTTTGAGTCCTTGAAGATGACTCATGAAGGAAACCTTCAAGTGAAAGAGACCAAGGCTCTGGCGTTAATACAGAAGTATGAAGCGTTCAAGATGGAAGAATCTGAGTCTATAGAAACTATGTGTTACGGTAAAATTTGGATGTCAAGCTATTGATTAACTTGAATCTTAATTCATTTACAACCGTCTTTGATTTATCCTAAAGAAAGGTTAAAGAAAGTAAAAACCTATTTTGCATCGTAAACACAATGTGGGGAGAGATCTAAAGTTCGGGGTTGGTTAAGCTTAGGAAAGGTATTAGCACCCTAAACTTCTGTAGTACTCTACAGGAACCTCTTGTTTTAAGTGCTGCTATTGCTATGGTTATCTGCTTAAAGGTAATACTAAGGGTTAAAGGGTAAAGAGAAAGACCTAAGGGGGTTAGTCCTAAGTATACTCGCCAAGACGTCGCATCTTGTGCCTACATATCCTGACGGGAATGGAATCAGAGTATTTGTAGTTCCCCTCAGAGAGGGAGGATGAGGAACTTCTTGACTGTGATCAAGGTTCCTGGAGGAAATAAACGTTCGTAGGGAAGCGCTTATTTTGGAGTGCAGCGACTCCGATTTTCTACGTTATAAAGTTTGAATTGAAAGGGTGTGACATGAACATTCCATGGCGGGAAACTTAAATGGAGTACGGAGACTCCTAATCCTAAGGCTAGGAATAGGTAAAGGTATGGATTATTGACTAGACGGTCAAAATGTGTAACTTTTTCTTCGGAGAGGGTTAAGCAATAAAAATGAAGCGGAGACATACAAGTTATGAGATATTAGAGTGGTGAGTTTGTTTTTAGTTTAAGTAAATAGAGATTAGCAGTTAAATATTTTGAGAGTTTTGCAGCTAAGTTGAAAAATATGCTTTAGAAGCTAATTTGCAAATTTAAGATTTTATTCATTTTATGATTGAGTTATTAAAAGATTTCGAATTATGATTAAGTTTAAAAAGTGCTATGCTAATTGATTTTGACATTATTTATTTTTGTGATTTTTAGAAGATACCTGGAGTTATTTTTATCAATTGAATTAAATAGAAATTATTTATTTATTAAGAAAAGCAAATTGCTTAGGCTCTAGAATTAAATTAACTACGAATTTAAAAACTAAGATTATACTTCTATTTGGTTTTTTATTTAATATGAAAAAAAGAAATGAGATTTAATTTACATTATTAAATTGAACATTTTTATATTTTATTTATTTTTACTTATATTGAAATAAAACTAAGTCAAATTTTAACTTAAAAACTAATTATATTTCTTTTATTAATATTTAAAATTATTATTTTCAAAAGAGAAATTCATTATTATTATTATTTTTAGTTGTTTCCAGACCTTAAAAAAAATGTTAGTAATGGTTAGTATCGTTAGTAGTTAGTAGTTTTATT
>CAWUDS030006281.1:20000-31370 GCA_963859935.3 Lathyrus sativus | reverse complement strand
CCAATTCCCTAGAATATTCAAAAATAGGACAGATAGATAAAAAAATAAATAGAGAAAAAGAGTCCAATTTATTACCTCGATCCGCAAGTAAAGGGTATACGTCGGAATTAGATTAATCTGAATGACAGAAAAATAGAACAAAGAATACAATAAAAGAAATCAATGTAAAATAGAAAGTAAAAATAGTAAAATAGAAAGTAAAAATAGGATCCTCTAGTAGTTTTCTAGACATACAAATTCGAATAATATAGAAAACTATTTTTTTTTTTTAATTTCACGAACAAGATTCAAAAAGAATCTTATTTGATAAAAGCAGAGTAGTATGTCTGGGGATCCGCTGGTAACGAGAGTAATAAAAGCGATCGATCATTTGTTTTTGGAATAGTTCTTTAAAAAATGTATTTCTAGGATTTATGAGTCATAAGACAATTTTCGAGTCATGACTTAGGGAATTTTGTTAGAATAGAAAGGAATAAGCCAATTAATTAAGTTAATGGATTTATTAGATATCAATGGACAAAAAAAGAATTTTTCTATTCGAACCCCAGTAGAAAAGAAGGGACAGTCTACGAGAAATCATATTCTATATAAAATGAAAAAAGCCTCGAAGGTTCCATCGTTGAAAATCCTAGGAGGTGTTCGGAAATGGTTTGAAGTAGTTGAATAGGAGGATTACTATGACTATAGCTCTTGGTAAATTTACCAAAGATCAAAATGATTTATTTGATATTATGGATGACTGGTTACGGAGGGACCGTTTTGTTTTTGTGGGTTGGTCCGGTCTATTGCTCTTTCCTTGCGCCTATTTTGCCGTGGGGGGTTGGTTCACAGGTACCACCTTTGTAACTTCATGGTATACTCATGGATTGGCAAGTTCCTATTTGGAAGGTTGTAACTTCTTAACTGCAGCAGTCTCTACTCCTGCTAATAGTTTAGCACACTCTTTGTTGTTACTGTGGGGTCCTGAAGCACAGGGAGATTTGACCCGTTGGTGTCAATTAGGTGGTCTGTGGACTTTTGTTGCTCTTCACGGTGCTTTCGGATTAATAGGTTTTATGTTACGTCAATTTGAACTTGCTCGATCTGTTCAATTGCGGCCTTATAATGCAATCGCATTCTCCGGTCCAATTGCTGTTTTTGTTTCTGTATTCCTGATTTATCCACTGGGCCAGTCTGGTTGGTTCTTTGCGCCTAGTTTTGGTGTAGCAGCTATATTTCGATTCATTCTCTTTTTCCAAGGGTTTCATAATTGGACATTAAACCCATTTCATATGATGGGAGTTGCTGGTGTATTGGGCGCTGCCCTACTATGCGCTATTCATGGCGCTACCGTAGAAAATACCTTATTTGAAGATGGTGATGGCGCAAATACATTCCGTGCTTTTAACCCAACCCAAGCAGAAGAAACTTATTCAATGGTTACTGCTAACCGCTTTTGGTCCCAAATCTTTGGGGTTGCTTTTTCCAATAAACGTTGGTTACATTTCTTTATGTTATTTGTACCAGTAACTGGTTTATGGATGAGTGCTCTTGGAGTAGTCGGTCTGGCCCTGAACCTACGTGCCTATGACTTTGTTTCTCAAGAAATCCGCGCAGCGGAAGATCCTGAATTTGAGACTTTCTACACCAAAAATATTCTCTTAAACGAAGGTATTCGTGCGTGGATGGCGGCTCAAGATCAGCCTCATGAAAACCTTATATTCCCTGAGGAGGTTCTACCAGTGGAAACGCTCTTTAATGGAACTTTACCTTTAACTGGTCGTGACCAAGAAACGACTGGTTTTGCTTGGTGGGCCGGGAATGCCCGACTTATCAATTTATCCGGTAAACTACTGGGGGCCCATGTAGCCCATGCCGGATTAATAGTATTCTGGGCCGGAGCAATGAACCTATTTGAAGTTGCTCATTTCGTACCCGAGAAGCCCATGTATGAACAAGGCTTAATTTTACTTCCCCATCTAGCTACTCTAGGTTGGGGGGTAGGTCCTGGAGGGGAAGTTATCGACACCTTTCCATACTTTGTATCTGGAGTACTTCACTTAATTTCCTCTGCAGTATTGGGCTTTGGCGGTATTTATCATGCACTTCTGGGACCTGAGACTCTTGAAGAATCTTTTCCATTCTTTGGTTATGTATGGAAAGATAGAAATAAAATGACTACTATTTTAGGTATTCACTTAATTTTGTTAGGTATAGGGGCTTTTCTTCTAATATTGAAGGCTTTTTATTTTGGGGGTATATATGATACCTGGGCTCCAGGAGGGGGAGATGTAAGAAAAATTACCAACTTAACCCTTAGTCCAAGCATTATATTTGGTTATTTACTAAAATCGCCTTTTGGGGGAGAAGGTTGGATTGTTAGTGTGGACGATTTGGAAGATATAATTGGGGGACATGTATGGTTGGGTTCCATTTGTATACTTGGTGGAATCTGGCATATCTTAACCAAACCCTTTGCATGGGCTCGGCGTGCACTAGTATGGTCTGGGGAAGCTTACTTATCTTATAGTTTAGGTGCTTTAGCCGTTTTTGGTTTTATAGCTTGTTGCTTTGTCTGGTTTAATAATACTGCTTATCCTAGTGAGTTTTATGGTCCCACTGGACCGGAAGCTTCTCAAGCTCAAGCATTTACTTTTCTAGTTAGAGACCAACGTCTTGGAGCTAATGTAGGCTCCGCTCAAGGGCCTACCGGTTTAGGTAAATATCTAATGCGTTCTCCGACCGGAGAAGTCATTTTTGGAGGAGAAACTATGCGTTTTTGGGATCTGCGTGCTCCCTGGTTAGAACCTCTAAGAGGTCCTAATGGTTTGGACTTGAGTAGACTGAAAAAAGATATACAGCCTTGGCAAGAACGTCGTTCCGCAGAATATATGACTCATGCTCCTT
Source organism: Lathyrus sativus (assembly GCA_963859935.3). Taxonomy (NCBI): domain Eukaryota; kingdom Viridiplantae; phylum Streptophyta; class Magnoliopsida; order Fabales; family Fabaceae; genus Lathyrus; species Lathyrus sativus. Next base: position 28,484 of record CAWUDS030006281.1, on the reverse strand, counting down.
TAGGTTCTTTAAATTCCGTGGGTGGCGTAGCTACAGAAATTAATGCAGTCAATTATGTCTCTCCTAGAAGTTGGTTAGCTACTTCTCATTTTGTTCTAGGATTCTTCCTATTCGTAGGTCATTTATGGCACGCGGGAAGAGCTCGCGCAGCTGCCGCAGGATTTGAAAAAGGAATTGATAGAGATTTGGAGCCTGTTCTTTCCATGACTCCTCTTAATTGAGACATGAAATCCAATGCTTGACGTAAGAATCACTTTGATTTTAGTATACATATTGAGTTGAGTCGAGGAGATCATATTGAAAAAATATTTTCTTTTTCAATTCATTTATATCTAATCTTTTTTCGGGCTCGGCTATATCACCACTTAGCCGAGCCCGAAAAAACCGAGCCAACTTAAATCAATTTAAATCAATAAAAGAAAAAAATCCATTCGCCAAGAAAAAGGAGAGAGGGGGATTCGAACCCTCGATAGTTCTTTGTTTGGAACTATACCGGTTTTCAAGACCGGAGCTATCAACCACTCAGCCATCTCTCCAAAAGCTAATTTCTATTTTATCTTTATTCCACTCAAGAGAACATGACCATACAAATTAATACCCTTTTCTCTATGATAAAGATATCCAGTGTGAATCTATTGGTCTAGTTCTCTATCCATATATATTATATATTATATATTCATGATCCAGCATGCTCTTTTGTGAAGTAAAAAAAAAAAAAACTACCCCTCGATTCATGCCTCAATAAGGAGTGTCATCTAAAATCAATGGATTCATGATAAAACCCCCCATAATGAGAATGTGTTTTTTATTTATTTTTGGAAGGGGTCAAATCAAAAGAAAAGGGGTTGGGGGATCAAATGGTATAGTTCTTTTGTTGGTAAATTAGAGGATTATAAACATGACTATTGCGTTTCAATTAGCTGTTTTTGCATTAATTGTTACTTCATCCATTTTATTAATTAGTGTACCTGTTGTATTTGCTTCTCCTGATGGTTGGTCAAGTAACAAAAATGTTGTCTTTTCCGCTACATCCTTATGGATTGGATTAGTATTTCTAGTGGGTATTCTGAATTCTCTCATCTCTTGAAACTATTCATTCTAGATCAAAAAACGAAATGACCCCTCCCCCCGAATTCTTTCGGGTTGTGAGGCACATGAAAATGGAATATATAAGACCCCACCAATAAAGAAAACGAAAACATTAATAATGGGAATTATTAATGGGAGGGGTCAAACTTCTTCTATTGGAAAAAGCTTATATCTTATACTTAATATGATATACATAGTAAAACGAAAAACTTGAAGATTAAAATATTCATATTATTTTCTGAATTTCATATTCTTTTCGGAATCGAAAATAAAATAGATATATAGATCATAGATAAATATCTATAATCTGCACAATTTGACATCAAAGTAACATGCTGGTGTCAGACAACTTCATCATTTTTTTATGCCAGTAGGTGTTCCAAAGGTAGCCTTTCAAATTCCTGGCGAGGATGAAGCTACTTGGGTTGACTTATACCATCAACTTTTTTACGACAGAATCCTTTTTTTAGGGCAAGAGATTGAGAGTGAAATAGCAAATCAAGTTGCTGGTATGATGATATATCTCAGTTTAGATATAAATAAATACATAGAGAAAAGAGAAATAAATAGAATAGAAAAAACAATCGATAAAAAAAATACATCAAATTTTTTTAATTTTTTTAAATAAAGGGGGATATATGAATCAAACGAAGAAAAATGACTTAGACATTTGGATTTTAGAATTGCGAGACATTTTTAGAGAGAGCAAGAATTCTTCCTATTTCTCAGATTCCTGGACACAATTCCATTCAGTCATATCTGTCATTCACATTTTTTTCCATCAAGAGAGTTTTATCAAACTCTTAGACTCCAGAATTTGGAGTATCCTAGTTTCACGCGGTTTAACAAGATATTTCACGATCAAGAATTTTGTCTTATTTCTACTAGCGATCCTTATATATCGTATTAACAATCGAAAGATGATCGAAAAAAAAAATATTTATTTGACAGGGCTTCTTCCTATACAAATCAATTCCATTGGATCCGGGAATGATCCATTGGAAGACTCAAAAGATTCGTTCAATATCAATAGGTTGGTCATGACTAGGTTGATTGTTCCGCTCCTGTCTGGTCCAAAAGAAAAAAATATATCTGAGAGAGATAATTGCTCTTTTTTCGGCGACAGATGGTCAGAACTTCATCTGGATTTGAATCCTACTGAGAAGTCCGCTCAAGATATAAAATTATTTAAAAAAGAAGAAGATGTTTCTTTTGTTCTTTCGAGGCAATCGGAAAATAAAGAAATAGCCAATATAGTTAAGATAATCATGTATTTACAAAATAATGTCTCAATTCATCCTATTTCATCCGATAGAGGATGTGATAGGGTTGCAAAGGAGAAACTTTTGACAGTTCCAAATCATATTTCATTCTTGAACAAAAAGCTAGTTTTTGGTTTATTTGATCTATTCCATGACCAGAATAGGGGGGGGTACTTGTTACATCGCGATTTTCAATCAGAAGAGAGATTTCAAGAAATGGCAAATCTATTCAATCTCTCAATAACTAAGCCGGATCTGGTGTATCATAATGGATTCTCTTTTTCTATTGATTTGTCGAAAATTGATGATAAACAATTTGTAAATCAAGTATTCAACTCCAGGGATGAATCAAAAAAGAAATCTTTATTGGTTCTGCCTCGGCTTTTTTACGAAGCGAATGAATCTTTTTATCCAAAGATCATAAAAAAATGGGTCCAGACCTCTTGTGGGAATTCTTTTCAAGGTAATCGATTCAATCGCAACTTAGAATATGTAATTAAAAGGTATGAAAATGATATTCATAATCATATACCTCTAAGGAAACACATGATCAATCAACGTTTCTCAAATTGGAAAAAGAGTCAGAAGAAATGCTTTGATCCTCTTCTTTTTATTTATCGAACCGAGAGATCCGTGAATAAGGATCCAAATACAGATAAATACAAATGGTCCAAGGGGAGCAAGAATTTCCAGGAACATTTGGACCATTTCATTTCTGAGGAGAATAGCCGTTTTCAAGTAGTGTTCGATCGATTACATATGAATGCATATTCGATTGATTGGTCTGAGGTTATCGACAAAAAAAATTTTTCTAAGTCACTTTGTTTGTTTTTGTCCAAGCTTCTTCCCTTTTTCTCTAACTCAGTTCCTTTTTTCTTGGTGAGTTTTGGGAGTATGCCCGTTCATAGGTCTCAGATCCATATGGATGAATTGAAACGTATGAATGATGCACTCGGGAATCAGTTGTTAGAATCAATGGGTCTGCAAACGGTTCATTTGAAAAAAAAGAAAGCCCTATTATTGGATGACTATTATACTTCTCAAAAATCGAAATTATTGATCAATCAGATAGCAAATCAAGACAATTGGCTGAATCCTGTGAAATGTTTTCATAGAAGTTCATTGATTTCCTCTTTTTATAAAGTAAATCGACTTCGATTCTTGAATAATCAAGATTTCGATTGTAAGAAAAGATTCTCTTTTTATGGGGAAAGGTCCTGTAATTATGATTTTTTGTATGAACAATTCCTCAATGTCTTGTTCAGTCGAAAGAAAATATTTTCTTTTGGCGACGGGAAAAAAAAACATGTTTTTTTGGACAGAGATACTATTTCACCAAGCGAGTTAGAGGTCTCTAACATATTAAATAATTTTCCGCAAAGTGGTGATGACGGATATGACTTGTACAAATCTTTCCATTTTCCAACTCGCGGTCCTAGAGCTATTGCGGACATTTCTGGAACACCTCTAACAGAGGAAGAAATAGTGAATTTTGAAAGAACTTATTGTAATCGTCTTTCCGCTATTAATCTGTCTGATCCAAAATGGAAAAAGTTGCATACGTATTTGGATTTCGATTTAAACATAGATTTGCTTGACACTGATTTGCGTGACACTCTATATACTCTATATTCATATACTCTATATTCTGAGGAATTTTTACCATCCGAAAAGAGGAAAAAAAAACCTCTAAAAAAATTCCTTAAAAAAGGGCAGATGTATAGAAACTTTCAAAGAAAGAGTAGTTTTTCAACCGTTCTCTCCAAATTGAAGCCATTGTACCCGTATATAATACCGTCGCTCCTTACCACGACAGGGCAAAAAAATCTACTTTTACTATTTATACATACTTTTTCAGACCTATTTGTGATACTAAAGAAGAGTCCTAAATGGAAAAAAATGTTATCTATTTTGCCTAATCTTATCCATGGAGCCAAGGCAATTCTTCGGAAAAAACTGGGTATTGGACAACGGAATCGTATAAGTGAGATTTGGAGTAAGTGTTTACATAAGTCTCTTGTAGAGGTGTACGAAAAAGATCTTCTTCACACAAATAATGAGTCACCATTCATATCGACACATCTGAGATCACTAAATATTGAGGAGTTCCTGTTTTCAATCCTTTTACTTCTTCTTATTACTGGATATTTAGTTCATACACATCTTTCCTTTGTTTCTCGATTCTCTAATGAGTTACAGACAGAGTTCGAACAGGTCAAATCGTTGATGATTCCATCCTACATCATTGAATTGAAAAAACTTCTGGATAGGTATGGTACATCAGAACAAAAATATTTCTGGTTACAGTATATTTTTCGAATGGCTCTAAAACAATTCGAAAATTTTCGAGAAGAAAGACGAGGTTCGCCTTCTGGCGTCCCAAGGGGTGAAGGTTTTAATCTCATGAAGTTCATAAGGATTCTACCAAATCCCATCAATCGAATCGCGTTTTTGAAAAATACGAGACATTTAAGTCATACAAGTAAAGAAATCTATTCATTGATAAAAAAAAGAAAAAACATGAATAGTGATTGCATTTCTGATAAAATAGAATCCTGGATCGCGAATAGTGATTTAATTGCTGATAAAGAAAGAGAATTCTTGCTTACTTTCTCTACCTTAACGACAGAAAAAAGGATGGATCAAATTTTAGTGAGTCTTACTAATAGTGATGAGTTATCAAAGAATAACTCTGGTTATCAAATGATTGAACAACCGGGAACAATTTACTTACGATATTTAATTGACATTCATAAAAAGGATCTAATGAATTATGAGTTCAATACATCCTGCTTAGCAGAAAGACGGGTATTCCTCGCTCATTATCAGACAATCACTTATTCAGAAATCCCGTGTAGGGCTAGCTGTTTGGATTTCCCATCTCATGATAAACCCTTTTCGCTACGCTTAGCCCTATCCCCTTCTAGGGGTATTTTAGTGATAGGTTCTATAATAACTGGACAATCCTATTTGCTCAAATCTCTAGCGACAACCTCCTATGTTCCTTTCATTACAGTATTTGTAAACAAGTTCCTGGAGAACTTTCCTAGGGGTTTTGATACGAGTTATGATGAGGACGATCTTTTTGATCAAAGAGAGGGTACCATTTACAGTCTTTTACCGGATTACGAGGGTAGTTGCTATAATCCAGAGAATTATGAAAGGGATCATAGCGACGATTTCGACCGTAAGCTTGATAGCCGATTGAAGTTTCTAAGTATGGAGGATCCGGTATCTAGCGATATCATACCGGAAAAGGAACTAGACCGGTTTTATCTCACAATTCAATTGGAATTAGTAAAAGCAATGTCTCCTTGCATAATTTGGATTCCAAACATTCATGATTTCGATAGGAAGGAGTCGGATGACTTATCGCTGGGTATATTAGTGAACTCTCTTTCCAGAGATTCTGAAAAAGGTTCTACTAGCAATAATCTTGTTATTGCTTCTACTCATATTCCAGAAAAAGTAGACCCTTGTTTAATAGGGACGGATAAATTAAATACATGCATTAAGGTACGAAGGCTTCTTATTCCACAACAAAGAAAGCACTTTTTTACTCTTTCATATACTAGGGGATTTCACTTGGAAAAGCAAATATTCAATACTAATCGATTGGGGTCTATAACTCTAGGTTCTAATGTACCTGATCTTGTAGCACTTACTAATGAGGCGCTATCGATTAGTATTATACAAAAGAAATCTATTATAGACACTAATATAATTCGATTTGCTCTTCATAGACAAACTTGGAATTTTAGATCTCATATAAGAGAGATTCAGGATCATGGGATCCTTTTTTATCAGATAGGGAGGGTTGTTTCACAAAATCTACTTCTCAGTAATTGCTCTATAGATCCTATATCTATCTATATGAAGAAGACAGCATGTCAGGAGGGGGATTCTTCTTTGTACAAATGGTACGTCGAACTTGGAAGAAGCATGAAGAAATTAACTATACTTCTTTATCTTTTGAGTTGTTCTGCCGGATCGGTCGCTGAAGACTTTTTTTCTGTACCCAGACCTAATGAAAACAATGATGCTTCTTATAGACTCCGTGAGAATGATTCTGATCTAGTTCATGGGCTATTAGAAATAGAGGGTGCTCTGCTGGGACCCTCCGAGACAGGAAGTCGGTTTGATAATGATGGAGTGCCGTTGCTTCTTCGGCCCGAAAGAAATCCCTTAAAGATGCTTCAAAATGGGTTTTCTTCTATCATTTATAATAGTGAACGATTTCTCTATAAAAAATATGAACCGGGGTTCGAAGAAGGGGAAGGAGTCGGAGTCTACGACCCGAAACAGATAGAGCTAGAGCTAGAGCTAGACCTAATGGAGGAATTATTGGAAAACATACTTTGGGCTCCTAGACTGTGGCGCCCTTGGTGCTTTCTCTTTGACGAAGGGTCCAATGAATTGAGATTTCCCTATGGGGAAGGGTCATTTCAGGACAAAGATGATTATGATGAAAAGGGTGAGAATGATTCGGAGTTCTTGCAGGATGGAACCATGCAGGACCAGACACGAGTGAGATCTTCCAACGAACAAGGCTTTTTTCACATAAGCCATTTCATTTGGGACCCCGGAGATCCACTCTTTTTGCTATTCCAAGAGGATGAGGATCCTGTGTTTTCACATCAAGAAGAATTTTCTTCAGAGGAACAGATACTTTTGACTTCCAAAACCAAGAAAACTTATTGGAAATATCTAGATGAAAGATGGTTGAGGAAGGATATGGAAGAACAGAATTTGAGATTATCGATTGATCGCGAGAGATGGTTTACAACCAATACTTCAGTATCAAATGAATTTTTTCGTTCTACTACTCTATACGAAAGTTATCAATATTTATCAAATGTGTTCCTATCTAACAGAACCCTATTGGCTCAAATCACAAAGACATTGTTGAGAAAAAAATGGGTTTTCCCAGACGAGATGCTTGTTATTATCTCTTCCAATAACGAACGATTGGTTTCACTGAATAATGAAATAAAATAGATACTTTCTTTCTCGTCGTCTCAAGTTGATATTAGGGGATCTTTCAATTGAGAAGATCCCCTAATATCGAGAATCCATATTGCCCTTGACCGAGCCCACTTGTTTTGAAGCAAATAAAGAGATCCACGGGGGGATTTGTCCTATTCAGATATTCACAACCAATAAGTACAGAATTTTCTTTTCAGATAGGTCCTGAGAAAGAAGGTTGGCATGCCAACAGGCGTCTATTATGGAATTCACCCGACCCGAGAGTACAGTACCCATTTTTTGGAATGTCGAGTGCCAAAGTCATTGAATGGGTAAGTCACCAATCTCCTAAATCGAATATAAAATCTACTTTATCCGTTGGTTTACAGGGGTTGCAGGCGGGACGATTTCAAAATGGACTCTCCATTCATTTCATTAGATAGATAAGATCACCAAAACTTCGTGATCTGCTGGCGAACTTATTCCAATTCCATAATAGATCTCAATATTATGCCTTGAAGAGGACTCGAACCTCCACGCTGTATTAGCACGAGATTTTGAGTCTCGCGTGTCTACCATTTCACCACCAAGGCATCAATCATATTCTATGAATATGATTACTTATGGAATATATTACAAACTCTTAGTATAAGATATTATTAGATATCTTATTCTATATAGAATTAGATATCTTATTCTATTAGAATAAGGATGGGATAGAATTTGCCGTTGTTCCTCAGTAGCTCAGTGGTAGAGCGGTCGGCTGTTAACCGATTGGTCGTAGGTTCAAATCCTACTTGGGGAGATTTTTTTCATTTCCAATGAAAGAATTTGGAATCAAAAGGAAGTGTAAAGTTTGTTTCTATTACATTCTATCTCATGATATACTATTCTACTATATTTCTACTTTACATTAAAAAATAATGTAAGACTTTTTTATTTCAACCTCAATCATATTTTATTTTCTTATCCCCAAGGTCCTTCTCCTTTTAGGAGGTTGTGGGCGAGGAGGGATTCGAACCCCCGACACCGTGGTTCGTAGCCACGTGCTCTAATCCTCTGAGCTACAGGCCCCACCCTGTCTCCACTAGATCTGTTCCCCAAAGTACCCTATAAGAAACATTTCCTCTTCCCAGCTATTTTTGGTTAAGAAGATGTGAAAGCGCCT
>CAWUDS030006281.1:0-10000 GCA_963859935.3 Lathyrus sativus | reverse complement strand
ACTTGGACCATATTCGCGATTTATTTACATACTAGAAAAAATAAAAAATTAGAGGGTGTAAATTCTTCAATAGTGGCCTCGATAGGATTTCTTATAATTTGGATATGTTATTTGGGGATCAATCTATTAGGAATAGGACTACATAGTTATGGTTCATTTACATCTAATTGACTCAAAGAACCTGATAAAGAAAAATATGGAAAGCATATAAATATATACTTTCCATAAATCGTCGAGAACCCTTTCAATCAAGTAATGTAATGATTCAAGGGGTTCTCACAAACAACAAACATATTCGATTCTAATTTCAATTTTTTAAATGAATCTAACGGGAAAATATTTTTTTGTATCTTTTTGATTCATTTATTCACAAAAATCATCCATCAAAAATGAGATAGAATAGCTTCAACCTTGTCAACCGAAAATGAGAAAATGAAATCTGGATAAATACCAATACCTATTATGGGTATAAGGATAGAAATAGAAATAAATAATTCTCTGGGCCCAGAATCAAAAAAAGAAGAGTTTGATGTATTAAAAAACTTGTATCCATAGAACATTTGCCGTAAGATAGATAATAAATAAATAGGAGTTAATATCATTCCAATTGCTGTTACAAAAGTAATTAGTATTTTCATCATGAAAAGATATTTTTGACTAGTAATTATTCCAAAAAAAACTATCAATTCTGCAACAAAACCGCTCATGCCAGGCAATGCAAGAGAAGCCATTGATAAGATAGTGAAAATAGTGAATATTTTTGGCATTGGGATAGCCATTCCGCCCATTTCGTCAAGATAAAGAAGACGCAGTCTATCATAACTAGTTCCTGCCAAGAAAAAAAGGGCAGCGCCAATAAATCCATGAGATATTATTTGTAAAATGGCCCCGTTGAGACCAGTATCACTTATAGAACCAATTCCTATAATTATAAAACCCATATGAGATACGGAAGAATAAGCGATTCTTTTTTTTAGATTCCGTTGACCAAAAGATGTTGCAGCGGCATAGATTATTTGAATACAACCTAATATCATTAACCAGGGGCAAAATATGGAATGAGCGTGGGAAAAAAATTCCATATTAATTCGAACCAACCCATATGCTCCCATTTTTAATAAGATTCCGGCTAAAAGCATACAAGTGCTGTAATGCGCCTCTCCGTGGGTATCTGGTAACCATGTATGTAAGGGTATAATCGGCGATTTGACAGCAAAAGCAATAAGAAATGCCGTATAGAATATTATTTCTAGTGCCACGGGATATGATTGATTAATTAATGTTTCAAAATTAAATGTTGGTTCATTAGAGCCATATAAACCAATACCCAGAATTCCCATTAATAAAAAAACAGAAGCTCCTGCAGTGTACAAAATAAACTTTGTAGCTGAATACAAACGTTTCTTTCCCCCCCACATGGATAAAAGTAGATAAACGGGAATTAATTCCAATTCCCACATGATGAAAAAAAGTAAAATGTCTCGAGAAGAAAATGGTCCTATTTGACCGCTATACATTGCTAACATCAGGAAATAAAATAATTGGTATTTTCGAGTAACCGGCTGAGCTGCTAAAGTGGCTAAAGTAGTTATCAATCCTGTCAGTAAAATAGGTCCTATGGAGAGTCCATCTATTCCTAATCTCCAGTAAAAATCAAAAAAATGGATCCATTTATAATTCTCCGTCAGTTGAATTAGTGGATCATCCAATTGGAAATGATAACAAAATGCATAGGTTGTTAGAAGGAGATCGATTAAGCATATACAAATGCTATACCACCTAATTACCTTATTTCCCCTATGAGGAAATAAGAAAATTAAGGAACCTGCGGCTATTGGGAAAACAACAACTATTGTTAACCAAGGAAAAAAATTCGTGATAAAAATAAGATACACTTGGGCCAGAAAAGCCCATGCTCAAAATAAAATAGAATTTTTTTCTTTTTTATTTTGAACACGAGTTTTTGCCAGTAAAAAACGTATTCGTGTGGTGTTTTTTGAAACGAATCAATAAGCGAGACCCATACTTCGAGTTGTTTCATGCCATAAATAAACTCGAACACTTAAGAAATCCGTCGGACAAGCGGACTCACACCTCTTACAACCAACACAGTCCTCTGTTCTTGGGGCAGAAGCTATTTGCTTAGCTTTACATCCACCCCAAGGTATCATTTCTAATACATCTGTGGGACAGGCTCGGACACATTGAGTACATCCTATACATGTATCATAAATCTTTACTGAATGTGACATTATCTATAGTAATTTTGGATGTTCAAAAATGCAAATTATCGATCTAGTAAACTCGTAAATGAATCGTATATTTATATACCAGATGAATCAATGATTTGTGATAATATTGTTAACTGTTAATAAAAAAAGGCGTCTAGATAAATTTACAAGAGGGAATCGAAGAGGACCAGGATACTTTCATTTCTTATGATTTAGGCAATGTAAACATGATATGATCATAAGTTGTGTCGAATAAATACTCAAATGAATTGATTAGATTCATATTACACTATTTGAAATTCTACTTTATTATTATAGGATTAATGCTATTTATTCAACAAATTCGATTGATTGATACGGGTTGATTTTCTGTTACGAGCAATTGAGGAAACAATAGCCAGTCCGATAGCCGCTTCAGCGGCTGCAATAGCTATAACAAAAATTGAAAAAATATTTCCTTTTAATTGGCGATTATCAAAAAAATCAGAAAAAGTTACTAGATTTATATTAACTGCATTCAGTATAAGTTCAAGACACATAAGGGCTCTAACCATATTTCGGCTCGTGATCAATCCATAGATACCAATAGAAAATAAATAGGCACTCAAAACAAGTACATGTTCGAGCATCATTGACCAACTCCTTATAAATTTGGATTCATTAACAAAAGAATATATCGGCAATAAAAAAAAAAAGAATTTCTACATAAAAAAAAACTCTTTCACTTCACATAGAATTCGACAGAAATAAATGTGAGAAAATTGAAAAAAAAAAGAATCTTGATTTCTATTACTAGTTCTCTAAAGATTTCTTACTGGCGAGCTACGACAATTGCACCTATCAAAGAAACTAAAAGAATTATGGAAATTAGTTCAAATGGAAGAAAAAAATCTGTTGATAAATGAATTCCAATTTGTTGACTAGTACTTATCAAATCTTGCTCAATAATCTGATTTGGTCTTGTAGTCCAAATAATTCCGTACCATGATGTATCGGAAATAATAGTGATTAATGAAACAAAAATACTTGTACAAACTATCAAAGTAATTCCATCCCCTACGGTCCAAAGATTCAAATCTTGGTAATATTCGGAACTATTCATGAACATCACAGCAAATATGATTAAAATGTTAATAGCTCCCACGTAAATAAGTAGCTGTGATGCAGCTACAAAATGCGAGTTTGCTAAAATATATAATAAAGATATACAAACAAGAACCAGTCCCAACGAAAAAGCAGAAAAAATGGGGTTGGTAAGTAATACTACTCCTAAACTTCCTAATAGAAGACCCGATCCCAGAAAGACTAAAAGAAAATCGTGCAGCGTTTCAGGCAAATCCATTATATGTAAAAAAAAAGACAACGAAATCGAAATTTCATGACCTTATTGATATGACCAGGAAAAAAAATTTATATATTTCAATTTTTCTTTGCATTGAAAAACCTAAGTAGTTTAAATTGATATAGTTATGGTTATATAATCAATGTCATTCCACTCTTTATACAAAAGAGTAGTTTGAAACGATATGAAAACTCAAGTATAAAGGTAGATAGAACATATATAACCATTGAAAATCTTATTGAAATTCCAAAATATTTTCAATTTCGAGAATATATTAATATATTCTATTGAAGAATATAGTTCTCTAATAATTATAGAATATTTCTACTAATATGATATTTACTATATTATTCATTTTTTATACATTTAAAATATTTGATTTAGATTATTCTATTTATATCTATTCTATCTATAGAAATATATAGAATATTTGTGTGTGTTTTTTTTTTAAGTTGTATTTTATTGAATTATAATAAATTGTCTTTTTTGATTTGAATTGTTCGAATTGTATAATCATCAATTATTGACATTGGTAAACGGCCCAAAGCAATTTGATTATAATTCAATTCATGACGATCATAAGTTGAAAGTTCATATTCTTCAGTCATTGATAAACAATTTGTTGGACAATACTCAATACAGTTACCACAAAAAATACAGATTCCGAAATCAATACTGTAATTTAGCAATCGTTTCTTTCGAATATCCGTTTCCATTTTCCAATCAACAACGGGTAAATCTATAGGACATACACGAACACATACTTCACAAGCAATGCATTTATCAAATTCAAAATGGATTCGACCGCGGAAACGTTCTGATGTGATTAATTTTTCATAAGGATATTGAATAGTTACAGGTAAACGATTTGCGTGAGATAAGATAATCATGAAACTTTGACCAATGTACCTTGCAGCTCGTACTGTTTGTTGACCATAATTCATGAACCCAGTTACCATAAGGAACATATTGTAAATATCTATGAATAGTATAGTTTTTTTTGATTTCTTTCTCTTATTTGAGACAAGTAATGAATATAGAACATCTTTTACAGCGAAAACAATTGAGATGAAGTTGTTAATAATAGATTACCGAGAGAAATCGGTAAAAGAAATTTCCATCCAAGATTTAATAATTGATCCATTCTTAGCCTAGGCAAAGACCATCTTGTTATGATAGAAACGAATAAGAAAAAATAGCTTTTAGCTAATGTAATAAAGAGATCAATTGTAGTTCCAAAAACTCCGTATGTTTTATTTATTTCAAAAAATTCAGAAACAAATATGTATGGAATAGAAATATTGGAACCGCCCAAGTAAAGAACTGTTACAAATAATGAAGAAATGAAAAGGTTTAAATAGGAAGCAACGTAAAATAAACCAAATCGAATACCTGAATATTCTGTTTGATAACCAGCTACTAATTCTTCTTCTGCTTCTGGTAAATCAAAAGGTAATCTTTCACATTCTGCTAGCGAAGAAATTATAAAAACGATGAAACCCATAGGTTGACGCCACAAATTCCAACCCCAAAAACCATATTTTGATTGCGCATCAACTATATCAATTGTACTTAAACTGTTAGATAATCCTAGTCGGTGATAACATTCCTGTTCCCATCTCTATTACAGAACCGTACATGAGATTTTCACCTCATACGGCTCCTGGAAAGCCTTAAGTAAATCTAAGGACCGGGTCGATTATTTATCTCTTGATATATCCCTAAGATATAGAAGATTAAAATCTATCGAACGGTTCTGAATTAGACCAATTCAATTCTGTCTGTTCTAGAAATAAGAAAGAGAAATCGATTTTCATAAAAGATCCAATTAAAGCACTTCTGAATTGATCTCATCCCTAAGAAAATACAAATTTGTTGAGTAATAACTGAATTCTTCAATAAAATACTCTTTTATAATTCTCAATAACCCTCATGATTTTGAATGACGAAAAATAATTACACATCCGTTTCTTAATTATGATGTGAATTTTATCTCCATGAATATGGATATAAGAAATCAAAAACGAAAGAGAAATCTATTTTTCGTTTTTGATTTCTTATTTTTTTTTCGTTCCTATTCTTCTTTTTTGTGCTATGAAATGAAAAAGGGACCTCCAAAAATTGGAAAGGATTTTTTCGTTCCTGATAGTAATTTATTTAGTGATTGAATGGAAGCATACTCTGGATCGGAGTTGTGGGGAGTACTGCTTTCTTTTTTCTACCAACTTAAAGCCCCCAATTAGTATTCTTTTTATATTCTGCGTAAATTTTCTTTTGGATAATTTACAAAATCTGTGTTACTAATCCTTTGTGTATCTTGGTGTTTCTAACCATCCAGTCTTTTTTATTAACCCCCCTTATTTATTTTTATATATCTATGATAATTCATAAAAATGGTAACTAAAACTCAATAAGGTTGGTCTTTTGAGACCGCTTCAAAACAGGATGACAAATTATCCAATCTTGGGTTAAATGTCCTCTTCTGTTTATAATTTTATTTCATTCTTATACATAGAAAATGAGACTCAATATTTTGACTGCCCTTATAAAATCATCATACTATCTATTAACTAGCAGGAATCTAGTATTCTGAAATTAGATTCAATATAAGCTGTTTTATTTCACTCATATAACTATCTAATTTAGTTCTTCAATCAGAATTTTGAAAAAGAAAATAAAGATAATGAAGGTTTCTATTCAATTTATTCGCTATATAGTACTATACAGAAATTATAGTACTATATAGAAATATAGTACTATAAAGAGAGGAGTATAGCAATAGAATAGCATCGAATAGCTTTTTCGGTTTCAACGAATCGCACGTAGAGATATTGATAAGACACATAGAGTTAATGGTATTTCATAACTAATCGATTGAGCAGCAGCTCGTAGACCACCCAAAAAGGAATATTTATTATTTGAGCCATATCCTGACATAAGAAGTCCAATGGGAGCAATACTCGAAATAGCAATCCATAAAAAAACACCCATATTGAAATCAGATAAAACAAAATTATAGCCAAACGGAATTACTGAATAACTTATTAGAATGGATATGACTGATATGGATGGTCCAATACTGAATAAATGAATATCTCCCCTAGATGGAATAAGATTCTCTTTGAATAGTAGTTTTGTTCCGTCTGCTAGAGCTTGAAGCATTCCAAAAGGACCAGCATATTCAGGTCCAATACGCTGTTGTACCCCTGCAGATATTTCTCTTTCTAACCATACAATTGCTAGTACACTTATTGTAATTCCCAAGACAAGAATCAAAATTGGTAAAAGTATCCATAGAATTCCATAGACCTCTTTGAAAGATTCCAATCCGGAAAAGGAGTTTATATCTTGGACTTCCGTTGTATCAATTATCATTTCAACGATCAACTTCTCCCATAATGATATCTATGCTACCTAGTATTGTCATAATATCAGCCAATTTCATTCTTTTAACTAATTGAGGAAGAATTTGCAAATTGATAAAACCGGGTGGACGAATTTTCCATCTCCAAGGAAAACCATTCTGATCTCCTATTAGAAAAATTCCTAATTCTCCCTTGGGGGCCTCAATTCTCACATAAAGTTCTTGTTTCGGCAATTCAAAAGTAGGAGACGGTTTTTTACCAATGAATCGATATTCAAAATCATTCCATTCTGGCTCCTTTTCTCTATCAAAGCAGCGAATTTCAAAATTTTCATAAGGCCCCCCTGGAATTCCTTCCAAAGCCTGTTGAATTATTTTTATGGATTCCACCATTTCACCAATTCGAACTAAATAACGAGCTAATGAATCTCCTTCTTTTTGCCATTGAACTTCCCAATCCAATTCCTCGTAACACTCATAATTATCAACTTCACGTAGATCCCATTGTATTCCGGAAGCCCGAAGCATCGGTCCTGATAACCCCCAATTTATAACTTCCTCTCTACCAACAACACCCACTCCTTCAACCCGTTCTAAAAAAATTGGATTTCGCGTAATAAGTTTTTGATATTCAATAACCCTTGTTAAAAAATAATTGCAGAAATCCAAACATTTATCGATCCAACCATAAGGTAGATCAGCCGCTACTCCCCCAATACGAAAAAAATTATGCATCATTCTCATACCTGTGGCAGCTTCGAATAGATCATATATTAATTCTCTTTCTCTAAAAATATAGAAAAAAGGGGTTTGTGCACCAATATCTGCCATAAAAGGTCCCAGCCATAGTAGATGAGAAGCTATACGACTTAACTCCAACATAATTACTCTTATATAGCTGGCTCTTTTAGGTACTTGAATATTTCCCAATTGTTCCGGTCCATTTACAGTTATTGCTTCTGTGAACATAGTAGCTAAATAATCCCAACGTGTTACATAAGGCAGATATTGTATAATTGTTCGGTTTTCCGCTATTTTTTCCATACCTCTGTGTAAATAACCCAATATTGGCTCACAATCAATAACATCTTCACCATCCAGAGTAACAATAAGTCGCAGAACACCATGCATCGATGGGTGTTGAGGCCCCATATTTACTATCATGAGGTCTTTTCTTGTAGCTGGGACATTCATAGGTTTTTCCTCGATTCATTCTTCCATGAATCGTTCAAAAAAAAGTTAATCAAAATTCAGTATCTAATAAATCGAATAATTGAAAATGATTCTTGAAATTAGCTAATTTGTGAATGAATCCCGAATACCCAACCGATTTATTAAATTTTGATAACGTATTTTGTTTTTCTTTGACAAATACGACAATAGTCGTTGTCGTTTTCCCAGAATTATACGTAAACCTCTTTGAGATAAATAGTCCTTTGGATGTAATTCAAAATGTGAAGTAAGTCTTCGTATCTTATTAGTTAAGATGAATACTTGAAATTCAACCGATCCCGGGTTTTCTTCTTCTTTTTTTTTTTTTGAAATAACAGGTATAACTGGATTTTTGATCATAAAATGAAAGCTTCCCCCCCCTCCTTTTTGGTAGATATTTTTATTGATCAGTAATAGTAATTACACTTATTTTTAATTTTTTATAAAAAATTTTCTCTTCATTTATTTAACAATTCTGAATTTCTTTTTTTTTTTTCAAATTAATTCATTATTAAGGAATGTAATTCAAATAGATAATAAATACTATATTTATGGATTCATAAAATGAATAAAATCTATTGTCTTGTATTTTAAAGACAAAAATAAGACAATAGATTTTATTCATTTTTCGATGGATTTATGGAGACATCATTGAGAAATTGAATTCGTATGACTCCCACAATGTGTGTGGACGTTTATTTTATTTATCTATAAATATTGTTCACATATCAGATAGATATGTTACGAGAAATATTAGGATAAATAGAACAAAAATCTAGATTTTCAATCGAGGCGAGGATACATACGTATTCTCAATATACTGAAACGGCTTCCATTATGTGTATCAAACCAATAGCGGTTCATACAAGCTAAATCTTCGAATCGATAATTTGGCCAAAGAAAGAATTTTAAATTCCTTAGTTTTTTTGTATCGCTATCAAGATCTTTCTTTTTAGTCAAAACTTCAGAAGAATTCGTTTTTTCTTTATCAGTTATTGTGTTTCTATCCATCGTCTTCCGATTCTTCCTATGGTTCAAACAAGTTAGAATTCGCAATTCTCTACGGCGTCTAGGGGAGAAAATATTTTCAGGAACAAGTAAATCATAATGATTTTTATCTTTATTTATAATTTGGCGTTTGTGCTTCAATGATACGCTTATGGTTTGATATAGAAATGATTGTTCGTAGTTTTTTTTGTAAGAACAACGAATGGGTTCTAAACAAAAAACTAGGTTGTCCTGCACTTCCTCAATATCCCTGCTGTAAAAAAAACAAGGATCATCACTGACTATACGCACAAAAGTTTCCAGATCTAGTTCTCCCCTCCTTATAGTAGACAACAAAATTTGTTTTGGTTGTTTCGTTTGCTTCAGGAGATTTAGTACGCCGACAATGTTCGCGTAGCTGTCGCCGTAGTACGTAAACTCCGCACAGCGTAAATAATAACCCACATATCTATCTATTAAGAAATTCTGTTCTGCAGCCATATCCTTCCTGTATTTAGGGCTATTTGCATTATAACGATGCTTGGGCTTATAATACCTTTCGAGATATGATTTTAGATTGCTGTGAATCGCGTATTCGTTCTTTTCTAACTGTAATTCCAGTTGATCAGTAATGTTCTTCTGACTATAAAACGGCATAAACAAGAAATTTAGTGGTAAGATCCACGGATTCTTCTTATATGCATCTATTTTTGATTTTGACAAAAAACCAAAACTCGGAGTCAATAATTTGTCATTCGTTATGGAATTCTTTTTTCTTTTTCCATTCATTGCTATCCTTCTTATTTTGGTCCTTCTCCTTCTTTTTTCATTCATTCCCATCCTTCTTTCTCTCCAACGAAAATA
>CAWUDS030006280.1:35000-37803 GCA_963859935.3 Lathyrus sativus | reverse complement strand
GTATATCTATAAATAGAAGGTTGATTCTTATCTACATAATTTAGATATTGATAGGCAAAAAGATCATATCCATATTGTTTTTTTTATTTTTTTTTTATTTTTTAATAAGTCTACTTGTTCTAATAAGTCTACTTCTTCTAATAAGTCTACTTTTCGTTTTTTGGAAACAATTAATTGAGTTTTTTCCGATGAATCATAGTCAAGTAAATCTTTATTTTGAGCCACGCGATGTTCATGGATTGTATTCCTCCACTTTTGTGGTGCTAATCTCGACCATGTGCTCTCAGGTAAAGCATATTGATAATGAATCTTTAACCAATTTGTCCATTGATTCATTATAGAATCGGGACGGTTCTTATGGCTTAATTTGGAATTGAATCTTTCTCCTTGTATTTTTAAAAAATAATCCTTTATTTCATTCGGAAGAAAAAAAGATTTTCCAGGTGATTCAAAAAATAGATCTTAACCTATATTTATATCCATTACAAACTTGCATTTGTGATAATTGAAACAATACATAGGCTTGTGACAAAGAAGATACATCACAAGAATTCTGTGAATACATATCCGTCCTATTCCGACGTTTTTGTTTGTCTACAACCGACATAAATGGAATTATACTTTGATTTATTCTATCAATATATTCTTCATTTTTTTTTTTCGTGTAAATGAATTTTTTTACAAATTTCTTTGTTGATTCCAATAAATCACGAGTTAATTTAATAGAATTATTAATAAAATTAAGAGAACGTTGTACAATGCTCGAAGTAAGGAAATGTTCTACATATTGAATAGTCAATCCTATAATATAGTTAATATTAAAGATATCCATGTTATCGATATGCGTGTATAGCCTTTCCATGAAAATTTGGAAAAAACAATAGGATTTACGGATTAATCGAACGTTTCTTCTTTTGAATATTTTCCAACTATTTTTGAGTAATTCTAATGTTGTAGGATTAGTTATAACCCTTTCTTTTCTCAATTTTTCCATTTCTTTTAAGATTTGATTTCTTTTCGCATTTAAACGATTTATCCTTCTTTCTGTGATTTTTATCCTTCTTTCTGTGGATGTGGATGTGGATGGACTAATAGTTGCATTACTCGTACTGATTGGTGAATTTTTTTCAATTTCTATTTCGTTGAATTCTTTTAACAGGATTCGAGACTCTTCTTTTGCTTCATTCTCCCATTTTTTCAAACATTTTTTCAAATCTTTTTTCAATTTTTTTGTTATTTGTTTTAAAATGGGACCCAAAAATGCAAATGGGTTTGGTACATGCACCTGAGGGTACGATTCGAGTACTGTTCCAAAAGCTGTTAAAAACCATAAGTGGGTTGCAGAGATTCTTTTTTCATCTCCAGCGGATATTTTTTCACTGTATTGTTTTTTTTCAGTAGATAGTACCTTAGGTTTCTCGTGCCAAGCTTTCAGAACAAAAGGGAATAAGACCCTTATCTGAAGACCGGCGTCGAGCCAGTTGTATGGCAATGCGTTGTTATATACTGGAGTGCCCCGATAGGTGCAGTTAATATGGGTTTCTTTTTGCCAATCCCCAAAATCTTCTGACCATTCTGGATCTTGAAATAATAATATACGAATGATATTTTTCGTTATTATCAACGACGGTAATAGAATATATTTTCGAAACCTGGACATAAATAACAATACGAAATTTCTGATTACTAGACCATATAGAATGCTCTCCCAGGCTTCTTCGACTCTTCGAAGTGTCTCAACAGCCTCGTCTTCGGCGTCCTGTTCCATTCTCATTCTTTGCTCGTTCTCTTTTTTTGCCTTTTTTAACCTCAAAAATGATACATTATCAGGATCGGGTTTCCTGAAATATAGGGTCAAATAGTCCCACATGTCCTCCAAAACATCAAACAAAAAGGAATTGCTTTTGTTGATCATATCCAAAAAAAGGGGGGAATGGACATTCCCATTTGCTTGAAAGAGTCTCGAAATAACTGTTTTACGCCTTTGAGGGCGCCAAGATCCTCGAATAAGATCTCTGTTAAAATCTGCGCCGGGTACATAACAAGCTACAGAGAATTCGTTACGGCGGTCCTCTGCCTCCTTATATTGATGCGCAAAAGAATTATTTTGAATACGAGGACCCAATGAGCTTGATTCCATATTAAAAATAACTACATATTCAGCGTTTGGGGAACGAATATGATGTTCTTGTTTATAGCCCGGTTCCAGCATGTACTCCGTCTCGTCCAGTAATTCGTAGTTCCATCGAGGAACTTCTTTACTTATTTCCTTGATTTCACTACATAGTTTTCTATTAAAAATTGTTTTATGATTGAAAGGATTAGTCCGAATTGCATCAAATAAGAAGTTTCTTTTTATTTTTTTTTCTTTGGAATAGATTTTTACTTGTTCATGTTCTGGAACTGAAGAAAGTCCGTCAAAATGAAAATTGGATACTGATTTTTCCGAAAATTTACTCATTATTTTAAAATAAAAACCCATTTCAGTGAATACTAATTTTCTATCCAATTTATCTATTTTCTGTTCCAATTCTGGAGAATTGGTATTCATACAAAGAAGGAGACCATGAATCCTATTTATCAATATGGAGTTTGAGTCAAAAGTTTTCTTTTTAGAAACGCTTTTTTGGATTTCTCCACGAGCGGGTCCATTCAAGAAAGGATCATATATTTTAGGTAAGTATTTTTTTCGACCCCTATCATCCGATAATCGAACTCGAGTTTCTAATACATCCACAAGATTAAATTTCTTACCTTTCTTAACTTTCTTATCTAGAATTTTTGCCCTTTGAAATAATTCCTT
>CAWUDS030006280.1:27500-30000 GCA_963859935.3 Lathyrus sativus | reverse complement strand
TCCTCGTTCAATTCTTTCGACGTAATTAGATCCTTTATCCTCGTTCGATAATCTCCACTTCTTCCCCCAAACCCAACAAAATAACGAGAACGAATGAAGTCAGCCACGTTTTCATGTTTGAATTGAACACTTTCGTTTTTTTATTCTCAAAGGAGAAAATTATTCTTTTTACTTTTACCAAACATATGTGGATCCAATTATGATCTTCTAATCAACTGTTTCAATCAATAGAAAACCTTTTTTTTGTATGAATCCATATTATTACATTCCAATTCCTTCCCAATATTTCCCAAAGAAAATACCGAATTGGATCTTAAATTGACGGGTTAGTGTGAGCTTATCCATGCGGTTATGCTCTCTTTGAATAGGAATCTATTTTGTGAAAAATCCCGGCTTTCGTGCTTTGGTGGGTCTTTGAGATCCTTTCGATGACCTATGTTGAAAAGATATCTATTATGATTAGAATATAGAATATATTCTAGAATAATATTTAATATATTCTAAATAGATGTTTACTCTTCCATAATAGTATTAATTAGTATAAAATTACTATTAAACAATACTCTTTGAATAGAGCTAATTCATAGTATTCCAGTCCAACATTTTTATTTGAAAACTTTTTGAGTTATCTGTAAAAATAGATTCAGCTAATGAAAAGGCTTTCAATGCTGCCGTATATCCTTTTTTTTTCCAAAAATTCTTACGAATTTTTTTTTTTGATATAGAAGTGCGTTTTTTGGGAACTGGCATACAAGTAGTATAGTTTTTTCGTTGCTATAGTTTGATGTGAAAGACATTTGTTCTGTAAATGAACACGAATTATTCTGCAATTAGCCGTATGTCTTATCTATCGGAATTCCCTCTTTCTTTTTTTTCGATCAAAAGGTAAAGTAAAAACATTGAATATTATAAACCTTTTCCAAATTTTTCATAGATAATATTGATGATTCATGAATATATTACTTTAAATACTCTTTTTTTTCACTAGGAATTTTCTTATTGGCCGGTTTTCACTTTGTACTTTCCAATATTGGGACCAACCATTGTATTGTGCAAAGATTCAGAACAATTAAGAATATCCAATTCTATTTCTATATCCACTTTTTTATTAACCGAACCCCTTTACAAACAAAAGAGATAAAACAAACGAATAAGAAACAAAATTCATAAAGAATCTAAATATTTTTTATTCTTTTTTTTGTATGGAATATACACATCAATCTTCATGGATCATACCTTTCATCCCTCTTCCAATTCCTATTTTAATAGGGGTAGGACTTCTACTTTTTCCCACGGGAACAAAAAATATTCGCCGTATGTGGGCTTTTCCTAGTATTTTATTGTTAACCATAGTTATGATTTTTTCGATCGATTTATCGATTCATCAAATCGAGAATCGTTCTATCTATCAATATGTATGGTCTTGGACTATAAATAATGATCTTTCTTTAGAGTTTGGCTACTTGATCGATTCACTTAGTTCTATTATGTCAATATTAATAACTACTGTTGGTATTCTGGTTCTAATTTATAGTGATAGTTACATGTCTCATGATCAAGGCTATTTGAGATTTTTTACTTATATGAGTTTTTTTAATACTTCAATGTTAGGATTAGTTACTAGTTCCAATTTGATACAAGTTTATATTTTTTGGGAATTGGTTGGAATGTGTTCTTATCTATTAATAGGTTTTTGGTTCACACGTCCTATTGCGGCAAATGCTTGTCAAAAAGCGTTTGTAACGAATCGTGTAGGGGACTTTGGTTTCTTATTAGGAATTTTAGGTTTTTATTGGATAACCGGTAGTTTGGAATTTAGGGATTTATTTCTAATATTCAATAACTTAATTTATAAGAATGAGGTAAATATTATTTTTGTTACTTTGTGTGCCCTCTTGTTATTTTGCGGATCCGTTGCAAAATCTGCCCAATTCCCTCTTCATGTATGGTTACCAGATGCTATGGAAGGTCCTACTCCTATTTCTGCTCTTATACATGCTGCGACTATGGTAGCAGCGGGAATTTTTCTTGTAGCTCGACTTCTTCCTCTTTTCATAGTTATACCCTCCATAATGACTGGAATAGCTTTGATAGGTATAATAACAGTAGTATTAGGAGCTACTTTCGCTATTGCTCAAAAAGATATTAAGAAAAATTTAGCCTATTCTACAATGTCTCAATTGGGTTATATGATGTTAGCTTTAGGTATGGGCTCTTATCGAGCCGCTTTATTTCATTTGATTACTCATGCTTATTCAAAAGCATTGTTGTTTTTAGGATCTGGATCCATTATTCATTCAATGGAAGCTATTGTTGGATATTCTCCAGATAAAAGTCAAAATATGGTTCTTATGGGCGGTTTAACAAAACATGCGCCAATTACAAAAATGGCTTTTTTAATAGGTACACTTTCTCTTTGTGGTATCCCACCTTTTGCTTGTTTTTGGTCCAAGGATGAGATTCTTAATGATAGTTGGTTGTATTCACCAATTTTCGCAAT
>CAWUDS030006280.1:0-22500 GCA_963859935.3 Lathyrus sativus | reverse complement strand
ATTAGATGTGGTAATCATTCAAATCAAAAATGAAAGCTCGTTGCTTTTTGTTTCCCTATAATTGGAGCAGCTAAGCTCTATCCCTTTATTAATTAAACCCAACGGAATTCATTTGTTCGGAGCCAACAATTCAAAGAAAAATATTGGTCGGATCAAATATGAATGAAAAATTTTTAGAATTCACCGTTGATACGACATGCTGCTTTTTCCATTCATTCCTTTCTGGATCAGTCGTGGTCTTACAAACCCTACCGATGGTAGGGATGAACCAATTAGTTCATAGAAATGTGTAAAAAATGGAGTCGCACTTAAAAGCCGAGTACTCTACCATTGAGTTAGCAACCCTAATCCAATTACAAACAAGAATGTCTATATCCAATCGCAATAAAAAAAGATGCAATTCTATAAATAATAGAATCAAATGTTACATATTATGTTACATATTACATTAAATTACAATGAATGACATTAAATTACAATGAAAGAAAAAAAAAATACAACGAATCCACCATTTGATGAAGTAAAAAACCTATCTGACATGAGTCAATCGATCCATTTATTCACGATCGGATTATATTGGTTTGATACACTGTTGTCAATATTAATAGAAAATACTTCTATTTTAATTCATTATATTCCAAATCAAAAAAGAATAATGAACTAGAAAAAAATCTATCAATCCGAAAGATCCATAGGATTCATTTATAGATACAACAAGTATTCTGTACAGTATTCGGCTCAATCCTTTTAGTAAAAGATTGGGCCGAGTTTAATGGAAATTAATAGAACGAATTATTATTACTGGATTACAAAGTATCCATTGCTGGGAATTCAAATTTGATTTCCTTCCAGACTTCACAAGCAGCAGCTAATTCAGGACTCCATTTGCAAGCTTGACGGATAATTGCATTACCCTCGCGAGCAAGATCACGTCCCTCATTCCGAGCTTGTACACATGCTTCCAGAGCTACTCGATTCGCTACGGCACCAGGTGCATTTCCCCAAGGGTGTCCTAAAGTTCCTCCACCGAATTGGAGTACAGAATCATCTCCAAATATCTCGGTCAGAGCAGGCATATGCCAAACGTGAATACCCCCTGAAGCAACAGGGATAACACCTGGTAAAGAAACCCAATCCTGAGTGAAATAAATACCGCGACTTCGATCTTTTTCAATATAATCATCACGTAGTAAATCAACAAAACCTAAAGTAATCTCCCTTTCTCCTTCAAGTTTACCTACTACAGTACCAGCGTGAATATGATCTCCACCAGACAAACGTAAGGCTTTAGCTAATACACGAAAGTGCATACCATGATTTTTTTGTCTATCGATAACTGCATGCATTGCACGGTGGATATGAAGAAGTAGACCATTATCGCGGCAATAGTGAGACAGGGTAGTATTTGCAGTGAATCCACCTGTTAAGTAGTCATGCATTACGATAGGAACGCCCAATTCTCTAGCAAATACAGCTCTTTTTAGCATTTCTTCACATGTACCCGCAGTAGCATTCAAATAATGTCCTTTGATTTCCCCTGTTTCGGCCTGTGATTTATAAATTGCTTCGGCACAAAATAAGAAACGGTCTCTCCAACGCATAAATGGTTGGGAGTTCACATTTTCATCATCTTTGGTAAAATCAAGTCCCCCGCGGAGACATTCATAAACTGCTCTACCATAATTCTTAGCTGATAAACCCAATTTGGGTTTTATAGTACATCCCAATAGGGGACGTCCATACTTGTTCAATTTATCTCTCTCAACTTGGATTCCGTGAGGAGGACCTTGGAAAGTTTTAACATAAGCATTAGGGATTCGCAAATCTTCCAGACGTAGAGCGCGCAAGGCCTTGAACCCAAATACATTACCTACAATGGAGGTAAACATGTTAGTAACAGAACCTTCTTCAAAAAGGTCTAAGGGATAAGCTACATAAGCAATAAATTGATTATCTTCTCCAGGAACAGGCTCGATCTCGTAGCAGCGTCCTTTATAACGATCAAGGCTGGTAAGTCCATCGGTCCACACAGTTGTCCATGTACCAGTGGAAGATTCTGCAGCTACCGCTGCACCTGCTTCTTCAGGCGGAACTCCAGGTTGAGGAGTTACTCGGAATGCTGCCAAGATATCAGTATCTTTGGTTTGATAGTCAGGAGTATAATAAGTCAATTTATAATCTTTAACACCAGCTTTGAACCCAACCTTTGCTTTAGTTTCTGTTTGTGGTGACATAAATCCCCCCCCCCTACAACGCATGAATTAAGAATTGAATTATAGCAACAACAAGGTCTACTCGACATAACTTAAGAGTTAATCAAACCTTTTTACAAATGATCCATCAACTAATATTATCAATTAATCCGAATGGGTCATTGTTAAATTTGACCATGATATTTGATTTGGCAAATACATCATTATTCTATACTCTTTCATATGTATGGCGCAACCCAACCGTTTTTTTTCGAATCTCTTATTTTTTTTTTGAATTTTGGAATATAATTTTCGAATCTAAATAATAAATAAAAAGTATACTCTTGACCTTGACAGTGATATATGTTGTATATGTAAATCCTAGATGTCAAAATCGGCAGAATTTGCCCAATAAAAAGAAAAATCGGTAAAAAGAAATAATATGCTCAGTATAAATCCTATGCTGAGGAAATAAAAAATAAGGACCAATGAGATAGAAAAACAGAATCATAAACAAAGTTCAGGTTGGAATTCCATAGATAATATAGATAGTATTGTCTACAATCTGGATGACTGGGTTGACCTTAAAAATTAAATCATTGAAATTTGAAAACAATTGAATTGATTGGATGGTGAAAATCGATTATTAAATTACATTTATTATTCCATATTTTTTTATTATTAAATATTTTATTAAATATGAATTAATACATTTCATTTGTTATTAAATATTCAAATAATGAACCAATCCACTTGCGTTGTTCTCGAACATTTTTTTCTTAATTTGAATTTTTTTTTTTTTTTTTCAAAAAAAAAAAAGGATATTTTTCAATATGACAATAAATCCTCCCCCTTCTGATACTGAGGTTTCTGCACTTGAAAACAAAAATCTGGGGCGTATTACGCAAATAATCGGTCCGGTACTCGATATAGTTTTTCCACCAGGGAAGATGCCTTATATTTACAACGCTCTGATAGTTCAAGGTCGAGATACGGTTGGCCAACAAATTCGCGTAACTTGTGAAGTACAGCGATTATTAGGAAATAATCGAGCTAGAGCTGTAGCTATGAGTGCTACAGATGGTCTAAAGAGAGGAATGGAAGTGATTGACACAGGAGCTGCTCTAAGTGTTCCAGTCGGCGGAGCAACCCTAGGTCGAATTTTCAACGTGCTTGGAGAACCCATAGATAATTTGGGTCCTGTAGATACTCGCACAACATCTCCTATTCATAGATCTGCGCCTGCCTTTATACAGTTAGATACACAATTATCCATTTTTGAAACAGGAATTAAAGTAGTCGATCTTTTAGCTCCTTATCGCCGTGGCGGAAAAATAGGACTTTTCGGTGGAGCTGGGGTAGGTAAAACAGTACTCATTATGGAATTGATCAATAACATTGCCAAAGCTCATGGAGGTGTATCTGTATTTGGCGGAGTAGGTGAGCGTACTCGTGAGGGAAATGATCTTTATATGGAAATGAAAGAATCCGGAGTAATTAATGAAAAAAATATTGCGGAATCAAAAGTCGCTTTAGTCTATGGTCAAATGAATGAACCCCCCGGAGCTCGTATGAGAGTTGGTTTAACTGCCCTAACTATGGCAGAATATTTCCGAGATGTCAATGAGCAGGACGTCCTTCTATTTATCGACAATATCTTCCGTTTTGTCCAAGCCGGATCCGAAGTATCGGCCTTATTGGGCCGAATGCCTTCCGCTGTGGGTTATCAACCGACCCTGGGTACTGAAATGGGTACTTTACAAGAAAGAATTACTTCTACCAAAGAAGGGTCAATAACTTCTATTCAAGCAGTTTATGTACCTGCAGACGATTTGACCGATCCTGCTCCTGCCACGACATTTGCACATTTGGATGCAACTACTGTACTATCAAGAGGATTAGCTGCCAAAGGTATCTATCCAGCAGTAGATCCTTTAGATTCAACGTCCACCATGCTCCAACCTCGGATCGTCGGTGAAGAACATTATGAAACTGCGCAAAGAGTTAAACAAACGTTACAGCGTTACAAAGAACTTCAGGACATGATATCTATTCTTGGGTTGGACGAAGTATCCGAAGAGGATCGCTTAACCGTAGCAAGAGCACGAAAAATGGAACGTTTCTTATCACAACCTTTTTTCGTAGCAGAAGTATTTACTGGTTCCCCAGGGAAATATGTTGGTCTCGCAGAAACAATTAGAGGATTTCAATTGATTCTTTCTGGAGAATTAGATAGTCTTCCTGAACAAGCCTTTTATTTGGTGGGTAATATCGATGAAGCTACTGCGAAGGCTACGAACTTAACTTAGAAATGGAGAACAAATTCAAGAAATGACTTTCCATCTTTGTGTACTGACCCCCAATCGAATTGTTTGGGATTCAGAAGTGAAAGAAATTATTTTATCTACTAATAGTGGACAAATTGGGGTATTAAAAAATCATGTGCCTATTGCCACAGCTTTAGATATAGGTATTTTGAGAATACGCCTTAAGGACCGATGGTTAACGATGGCTCTGATGGGTGGTTTTGCTAGAATCGGCAATAATGAGATCACTATTTTAGTACCTGATGCAGAAAGGGCTAGTGACATTAATCCACAAGAAGCACAACAAACTCTTAAAATAGCAGAAGCTAACTTAAATAAGGCTGAAGGCAAGAGACAAACAATTGAAGCAAATCTAGCTCTCCGGCGAGCTAAGACACGAGTCGAGGCTATCGTAGAGCCTATCAAGAGGATCTCGTAACAAGTTGGTGCAGCCAAAAAATAGAAAAAAGATAGAAAATTACAATAAAAAAAAATGGTGAGTAGAAAAACTTATTAGATACCGGAATCAATGGTATCTACTAAGTTCTACCAATACCTTACCTACTATTGGATTTGAACCAATGACTCCTGCCGTATGAAAGCAATACTCTAACCACTGAGTTAAGTAGGTCATTTATCATCCTAAATAAAAAAAGTAGCTCTCGATCAGATCAATGGATTATAAATGTTATATTATTTATAAATAATACAAACGCAATATAAATCAAAGAGATTGGATCATGTAATTTAATATTTATCTTGACAAGAATTTATTTATCGAATATGATCAAATCTGTATCAAAAGCACAAGGGCTATAGCTCAGTTAGGTAGAGCACCTCGTTTACACATGCGCCAATGTTTTTTCATAGGAGTCCATCATGTAATTAAAAGAGTTGATCTTAATTGATAAATCAATGTCTTACTCCAGAAAGAAAATTAAGAGAACAATAGCCTGACAAAGGATTTAGACGTCAAATGGAATCCATAATGAGATATTGATAAGGTGAATACTAAAATCTATTCAATGCTAGGCAATGAGGCTAGGGACCTCCAAAAAAATATCTTTTCTTCCTATCTTATGAACTTTAAGGTGTATGAAGTTTCATTTCCTATTTGATATTTTTATTGAAGTAGGTTGATAGAGAGTCCATTTAACTTAAGTTGATCCAGGCCAGAAGCAGACCTACGTCAGAATAACCTTCTTCTTTGAAAAACTTTGGTAGTGCTCTTAGATTTTGATCTAAATAAGAAATCAGAGCACAGGGAGTCATTTCCTTTTTCTTTGTGTAAAGAAAAAAGATGGTAGACTAATTGATATTTCTATCAGTTAATGAAAAAGCCCAATGCAAAAAAAAAAAAATGCACGTTGGGTCTTTAAAACAATTCAAATCATTTTGATAATAATAATAGTTTGATCCGTTTTACCGAGAAGGTCTACGGTTCGAGTCCGTATAGCCCTAATAGTACTACCGATACTACTATATATTTAGTATAGTAGTAGTATATGGAATACTAAATACTCCATACTAGTAATACTAGTAGTATAAATATAGTTGAAATACTTTTTGTAATCGAAAGAATGAATCAATTCATTTCTATTTGAATAGATTAATGATATACTAATATTAGTATTAGTATACTCAGATACTAATCTAGAAATAATGTCAACTTTTAAAATGTAAACTTAATAAAATACAAAGCATTTCTATTTAGATTAATGAATCTAATAATTTTGAAATTTAAATTCAAATCGACTAAGAATTAATATGAATCCAGTATATTTTCCACATTCATAGGAGTACATTTATGTTTTTGCTTTATGAATATGATATTTTTTGGACATTTCTAATAATATCGATCTTTATTCCTATTTTGGCATTTCTAATTTCTGGAATTTTAGCTCCAATTAGGAAAGGGCCAGAAAAACTTTCTAGTTA
This sequence comes from Lathyrus sativus, assembly GCA_963859935.3. Lineage (NCBI taxonomy): Eukaryota > Viridiplantae > Streptophyta > Magnoliopsida > Fabales > Fabaceae > Lathyrus > Lathyrus sativus. The sequence continues at coordinate 16,064 of CAWUDS030006280.1, read as the reverse complement.
TGAATCTGGAATAGAACCGATGGGCGATGCTTGGTTACAATTTGAAATCCGTTATTATATGTTTGCTCTCGTTTTTGTTGTTTTTGATGTTGAAACAGTCTTTCTTTACCCATGGGCAATGAGTTTTGATGTATTAGGGGTATCCGTATTTATAGAAGCTTTCATCTTCGTGCTTATCCTAATTGTTGGTTTAGTTTATGCATGGCGAAAGGGAGCATTAGAATGGTCTTAATTCTTGAATATTTAGACAATTAAACAAAACATTGAGACAGTTATGAATTCCATTGAGTTTCCCTTACTTGATCAAAAAACCAAAAATTCAGTTATTTCTACTACATTAAATGATCTTTCAAATTGGTCAAGACTATCCAGTTTATGGCCGCTTCTCTATGGTACTAGTTGTTGCTTCATTGAATTTGCTTCATTAATAGGATCGCGATTTGACTTCGATCGTTATGGACTGGTACCACGCTCTAGTCCTAGGCAGGCAGACCTCATTTTAACAGCGGGCACCGTAACTATGAAAATGGCTCCTTCTTTAGTTCGATTATATGAGCAAATGCCCGAACCAAAATATGTTATTGCTATGGGAGCTTGTACAATTACAGGAGGTATGTTCAGTACCGATTCTTATAGTACTGTTCGGGGCGTGGATAAGCTAATTCCTGTGGATGTCTATTTGCCGGGCTGTCCACCTAAACCGGAAGCGGTTATAGATGCTATAACAAAACTTCGTAAGAAAATATCTCGAGAAATCTATGAAGATCCAATTAGTTATCAACGTAGGTGTTTTACTACCAACCACAAATTTGATGTTGGACACAGTACTCATACCGGCAATTCTAATAAAGGATTATTCTATCAACCATCATCTATTTCCGAGATAACCTCGGACACATTTTGGAAATATAAAAAAATTAAGTATCCTCCGACGAACGAAAAAGTGAATTAAACAGGATCCTTTTGTACAAAATACAATAAGAAATAGCAAGCAAGTCAATCTGACAAAATTTCATTGTAATGGAAATAAATGGTAAATACTTATACCAATCTTATAAAAAACTCGGGAGAAATCAAAAAATGCAAGGTAATTTGTCTGCTTGGCTAGTCAAACACGGAATAGTTCATAGATCTTTGGGTTTTGATTACCAAGGAATAGAGACTTTACAAATAAAGCCCGAGGATTGGCATTCGATTGCTGTTATTTTATATGTATATGGTTACAATTATCTACGTTCCCAATGTGCCTATGATGTAGCACCAGGAGGACTATTAGCGAGTGTCTATCATCTTACGAGAATAGAGTATAGTCTAGATCAACCCGAAGAGGTATGCATAAAAGTATTTACCCCAAGGCAAAATCCGAGAATTCCTTCTATTTTCTGGGTTTGGAAAAGTGCAGATTTTCAAGAAAGGGAATCTTATGATATGTTAGGAATCTATTATGATAATCATCCGCGTCTGAAACGTATTTTAATGCCCGAAAGTTGGATAGGATGGCCTTTGCGTAAAGATTATATCGCCCCTAATTTTTATGAAATACAAGATGCTCACTAAATGCGAAAAATAAGAAAGTAATCTTAACTTCGACAACCCCAGATATTAAAGAAAGAAATATCTGTATGTCCATTGACTTATCGATTAGTCAGAATAATAGAGGTTTCATTCCTCTCTTATTATAAGAGGGATTCATTGAGATTCAAAAATGGGATGGAGCAATACTGATTTCGGACGAGCCAATAGGATGAACTGAAAAAGTTCTGCTTGGTGTTTCAAGCAACTAATTGAAGCATTTGAATATTGTTTCAATTGAAATATTAACAATTGTTATTGCAGCGCAGAAAAAATCAAAACAAACTTGAATCATTCATTTTCATACTTCCTTTTGATCCCTAGAATATACATCCATTCATTCTTCATCTAGAAAGAGCATATCGCCGTACGCCTACATAAATTATGTAGGATGATTAAGACCACTAATAAATATGTATCTATTCCCTTTTTTCAAAAGAAATATGGGAATAGATACTCATACATAATGAGTTGCCGGGAACCAGATTTGAACTGGTGACACGAGGATTTTCAGTCCTCTGCTCTACCGTCTGAGCTATCCCGACCATTCTTGACGCACCATCCGAAATCTAAGAAATTACTTGAGTCTATGTCAAGTAAATCCAAAAAGGGCCAGAATATAGGAGGGAAATTTTTTGGGGATAGAGGGACTTGAACCCTCACGATTTCTAAAGTCGACGGATTTTCCTCTTACTCAAAATTTCATTGATGTCGGTATTGACATGTAGAATGGGACTCTATCTTTATTCTCGTCTGATTAATAAGTTATTCAACTGATCCATCAGATTATGTTGGAGTGACTGATTTGAGCAATGAATATTCTATTCATTGATTTTTTCTTCCAGTTGTAATTGATTTGATTCTAATGTTTCAATTGTGATAGAATCCAAATATTTACAAATAGAAGTTAGAAATCTTCATTAATCAATTGAATGTTGTCAACTCCATTTGTTAGAACAACTTCCATTGAGTCTCTGCACCTATCCTTTTTTTATTTTCACTTTCTGAACTTTTATTTGTTTTCGGAAAGAAGGATTTGGCTCAGGATTGCCCATTTTGAATTCCAGGGTTTCGCTGAATTTGAAAGTTTTCACTTGGTAAGTTTCCATACCAAGGCTCAATCCAATTAAGTCCGTAGCGTCTACCAATTTCGCCATATCCCCCGTTTTTTCTTTGAGATTGATATCATATCGCATTAGGATGTTTTTTCATTTGTATTCTGAGAATTATATGCTGGAACTGTTGAATTTATTTGTTGAAATCTACTCCCATATTGGGTTGGGAAAATTAAAATTTCCTTCTATTTGTTTTTTGTTGATAGATTTTCTTTCATCTATATCAGATACCCGTATTTACTCGAATCAGAAATGATTCTATTATCTCTGTATTCGCAATTCAATATACAGAGATATATACTACATATATCTCTATTTTAGATGTACCCCTTCTATTCTTTTTTGATAGAATTTCGAATACTCTAACGTTCGATTCTTTTTTTCCTTCGAGCAGACCGATACAGACCTTATAACGAAAATAATAAAAATCTATTTATTAATTTAGATTTCGATATTCAGTTAGAAATTCAATAGAAGGATCTAATTTTTCATTACTTATCCAATCCAATTTCTTTGGATAATCCATCCAATTTTTTAGAATTCAAATGGATATGTATAAATCCATATTTTTATATTATATGTATAAAATACATTATACATATTTCATCTTAATGCATAATCATTATTGAATATAAATAACTGTAATCTAATTAGTCATTATTGAATTCAATAAAATAATATTAAGAAAGAATATTATATATATCTTAAAATATTTATTTATAGTAATATTTTTTTATATTAAAGATAATATTCTATATACTCTTTACTATTTTCTATAGATATATTCTATCTATTAATCTAGATAGAATGAAATAGAAAGTATTCTAGAATATTAAAGAATATATAAAGAAGATATACATAGAAATAATCTTCCTATCGAATTCCATTCTACTTTTCATAATTCAAATTATATAAATAAAAATAATAAGGATCGGGATAAATACATATAATAAATATGAATTATTAATAATCGAAATAGATAAATAATAGAAATTGGAAGAATCCAAATATTCCAAAATGGAATTCAAAACTAAAAAAAAAAAGAGAATCTTACTATATGATATGGATGAAAATTATTTTTTATCCAATTCTTTTTTTATGGATCCAAAAATATTGGATAAATTATTAATTATTAGATAAATGGATAAAAAGAGTATTCTAGGTAATTGGTAATGAAAATAATTTGGATTCGTATTTTTAAATGATTCCGATTTGTATCATATTCTATATACTAGAATATCAAATAAATATGGGATATTCTATCTTTTTTTGTATTTATTTGATTATGTTATGATATAGTAATTGTGTTATGAAGAGCTAATATGAAATAGTTAATAACTAGGATCCCAGTAGTTTAGGAAAGAATTCTGATAAATGCACAATTTGTGTTCTGAGAGCCCGCTTAGCTCAGAGGTTAGAGCATCGCATTTGTAATGCGAGGGTCATCGGTTCGATTCCGATAGCCGGCTTTTTTTATTTCTTTTTTATTTCTATATCGATAGAATAGAATTCCATTCGGATACTGATAGAATCCTTCTAATTCTTCTTTGTACTACAGTAGTACAATACTTTAATAGTACAATACTTGAAGTAGATTTCACTTCATTTATAATATCATATTTGTCATTTAGTTTAGTTTTGATTTTTCTTTATGAGATTTTCCATTTTAAAAAGGAGTGTTTATGTCACGTTACAGAGGGCCTCGTTTCAAAAAAATACGCCGTCTGGGGGCTTTACCAGGACTAACCAGAAAAGAGCTTCCAGTTAGAAGAGTTGGAAGCGAAGAATCGCTCTCCAGTAAAAAATCTCAATATCGTATTCGTTTAGAAGAAAAACAAAAATTGCGTTTTCATTATGGTCTTACAGAACGACAATTGCTTAAATACGTTCGTATCGCTGGAAAAGCGAAAGGGTCAACCGGCCAGGTTTTACTCCAATTACTAGAAATGCGCTTAGATAACATACTTTTTCGATTGGGTATGGCTGCGACTATTCCTGAAGCCCGTCAATTAGTTAACCACAGACATGTTTTAGTTAATGGTCGTATAGTAGATATACCAAGTTATCGTTGTAAACCTAAAGATATTATTACAGCCAAGGATGAACAAAAATCGAGAACTATAATTCAAAATTCTCTTAAATCAGCCCCCCGCAAAAGAGTGCCAACCCATTTGACTCTTCATCCAGACCAATATAAAGGATTAGTCAATCAAATAATAGATAGTAAATGGGTTGGTTTGAAAATTAATGAATTGCTGGTTGTAGAATATTATTCTCGTCAGACTTAAACCTCGTTAAAATAACAAGAATTTTGATCCGAGTATTTTCCCCCCCCATTCGTGTATAGAAGTGGGTGTAGCAAAATTGTTATTCCTTGCCCACTTTATGCACAATTTTCTATATTACAGAAACAAATTAGGAATAGAGAATGCATATAAAAGTTGCAATAATTTTATCTATATATTATTTAAAACATTGACGTCAGTAACATTGATGAACTTGGTAAGGGTGCGGAAAGAGAGGGATTCGAACCCTCGGTAAACAAAAAGCCTACATAGCAGTTCCAATGCTACGCCTTGAACCACTCGGCCATCTCTCCTACATAATGATTATGTCCCTAAATCGAGTGAATAGTGAGGCATTTATATCCCATTTGCGTAAGCGCACACAATACAATCAATTGAAACTAAAAAAAAAAAAATTCTACTTCAACTTCAAAGCCTACCGTAGAATAAAGTAATTTGATTAATAAGTCCATTTTTACGTTATTTCGTACTGTATTGTACAATTCCTTTGTTTGGGGAATTATTTTATCACGCGATAAAAAATGAAATTATAGAATGGATTGCTACCTATGACTAGATCTCGGATAAATGGAAATTTTATTGATAAGACCTTTACCATTGTAGCCAATATCTTATTACGAATAATTCCCACAACTTCTGGAGAAAAAGAGGCATTCACTTATTACAGAGATGGTGCGATTTGATTATTTTTTTTTTTTACCGATCTCAGTCTTAGGAGAAAGATACATTCTTCAGAGACAAATCAAAAAAAACCGACGCTTGCTGAAGGTGAAGTTTGGAAATAAAACGATTAATCCCTTCTGTCGTGTATTCCCGATTAATGCAGCCTCAATATGCTTCAATTTTAGGTTTATAGTATTAAGCGAAAGGTTATACCTATATATACCTATTTATGGGGTTAGGTGAATCCTACTCCACTAGTACAAATAGGCGGCATGGGGGAAGAAGCACTACGCTAGGGAATCAACAACAGGAGAAAAATTTGTAAAAAAAATCCTTCCTTTCTTATCGGGATCGGGACTAACTAGAATGGTTGGGACAACAAACATCCATCTCGTTCGTATTTTGGATACCCATATAACCATCAAAGACTGTTGAAGTGACTAATTCCGGGAAATTAAGCGGCGTTGAGGACAAATAAATTGTTGAAGTTACGATTGATTTATCCAGTAATAACTTACTAAATGTTAATAAAAGATCCTTTACAGAAAGGTTGGCTAGAGATTTCGTGTAAAAACACTAGTCCCGCTCAGTTGATAATGAGAATATTGCAATCTTTTTTGATTCCATGGATGTTTCTCATTATCCACATAAAGGAGGAGCCGTATGAGATGACAATCTCACGTACGGTTCTGGAACGGAGATTCTTTGAACCGAATGACGACCGTAACGGATGTCGGCTCAATCTGAAGGAAATTATGCGGAAGCTTTACAGAATTATTATGAGGCGATGCGACTGGAAATTGATCCCTATGATCGAAGTTATATACTTTATAACATCGGCCTTATCCACACAAGTAACGGAGAACATACAAAAGCTTTGGAATACTATTTTCGGGCACTCGAACGAAACCCTTTCTTACCTCAAGCTTTTAACAATATGGCCGTGATCTGTCATTACGTGCGACTATCTCCACTATAGAAAGAAAAAAGAAAAGAACCTCCACTAATAGTCATAAATACTAGACAAAAAAAATAGGCTTTCTACATATATATCGTTCGAAACAACGATTTTTATGAGCTGTAGCAAAGAAAGAAACTTCATATTCATAGAAGTAAAAATATGAAGAAATAGAATATATATATGCCTAGATACTTTTTTCTATGGATAAAAGATCTAATTGATAAAGGAAGCACCGTAAAGATCAATTAACAAGGTTTTTGGCCGATACAACCAGAACTGCTTACTTATATGATGATAGATTCGAAATCAACTTATGTAATAAAGTTGATCCCCGAAGGTTTTGAGCAGCGGTGTAGTATCAGATCCCAAAGATAGTAAGTCTTTTCTTATGAAGAAAAGTCTTTCTCACAGATTCTATAGAAATAGATATATTATATATGAAATGATATATGAACTCGAGATAGTTACCTTTGAGAAAATTCAAATAAGAGCGTTAGTATTAATGTCGATGCCTTCTTCTTCAGAAGGTAGGAGAAAAGATAAAACTAAAAACAAAGGATTCAATTGAATTATTAATCCAAATTCAAGTTTTAAACTCATGTAATTAACCTCTTTTCTTGTTATTAACTCCAGAAAAAATGGAAGATCAAAAGAATTGACTGTTGAGCCGTATGAGTCAGGAAACTCTCAAGTACGGTTCTAAGGGAAGGATTTTACTCCCCTATTCCGACCGCGGAGAACAGGCCATTCGACAGGGAGATTCTGAAATTGGAGAATCTTGGTTTGATCAAGCTGCTGAATATTGGAAACAAGCTATAGCCCTTACCCCTGGTAATTATATTGAGGCACAGAATTGGTTGAAGATCACAGGGCGTTTTGAATAAGAACAGTCTTTTTATTATTTTCTTTTTTTTATTCTAATTCAAATATTATTGTCTATATTTTATTCTCTAATAGAGAATAAAATATATAGAAAATCCATTATATATATTGAATTTTTGATAGTTTATTGTCCCCATCAATCAAATAAAAGGGTCCGTTGAGCGCCTCACTGCTATGTCATAATGGATCCGAACACTTGCCCCGGATTCACTTCCGGATCCTAATTGTTCTAGTGAATAACTCAAGAAAATATGGAATAGATGGGAGATAGAAGAGAAAGATATTCAATATAAACATTTCTCATAAGTTCACGAATTATGTTTTATGTTGGCGGGTCTCTTTGTATGTGTTGTCCGGAAAGAGGAGGACTCAATGATTATTCGTTCGCCGGAACCAAAAGTCAAAATTTTGGTAGATAGGGATCCCATAAAAACTTCTTTCGAGCAATGGGCAAAACCTGGTCATTTCTCAAGAACAATAGCTAAGGGACCTGATACTACTACTTGGATCTGGAACCTACATGCTGATGCTCATGATTTCGATAGCCATACTAGTGATTTAGAGGAGATTTCCCGAAAAGTATTTAGTGCTCATTTCGGTCAACTCTCCATTATCTTTCTTTGGCTGAGTGGCATGTATTTCCATGGTGCTCGTTTTTCAAATTATGAAGCATGGCTAAATGATCCTACTCACATTCGACCTAGTGCCCAGGTGGTTTGGCCAATAGTAGGCCAAGAAATATTGAATGGTGATGTAGGGGGAGGTTTCCGGGGAATACAAATAACCTCCGGTTTTTTTCAGATTTGGCGAGCATCTGGAATAACTAGTGAATTACAACTCTATTGTACTGCAATCGGTGCGTTGGTCTTTGCAGCCTTAATGCTTTTTGCTGGTTGGTTTCATTATCACAAAGCTGCTCCAAAATTGGCTTGGTTTCAAGATGTAGAATCCATGTTGAATCACCATTTGGCAGGTCTACTAGGACTTGGGTCTCTTTCTTGGGCGGGGCATCAAGTACATGTATCTTTACCAATTAACCAATTTCTAAATGCTGGAGTAGATCCCAAAGAGATCCCACTTCCTCATGAATTTATCTTGAATCGGGATCTTTTGGCTCAACTTTATCCAAGTTTTGCTGAGGGAGCAACCCCATTTTTTACCTTGAATTGGTCAAAATATGCGGACTTTCTTACTTTTCGTGGAGGATTAGACCCACTAACTGGTGGTCTATGGCTTACTGATATTGCACATCATCATTTAGCTATTGCAATTCTTTTTCTCATTGCGGGTCATATGTATAGAACTAACTGGGGTATTGGTCATGGTATAAAAGATATTTTAGAAGCCCATAAAGGTCCATTTACAGGCCAGGGTCATAAAGGGCTATATGAGATCCTAACAACGTCATGGCATGCTCAATTATCTATTAACCTAGCTATGTTAGGCTCTTTGACCATTATTGTAGCTCACCATATGTATGCTATGCCTCCTTATCCATACCTAGCTACTGATTATGGTACACAACTGTCATTGTTCACACATCACATGTGGATTGGGGGCTTTCTCATAGTTGGTGCTGCTGCACATGCAGCCATTTTTATGGTAAGAGACTATGATCCAACTACTCGATACAACGATCTATTAGATCGTGTTCTTAGACATCGTGATGCAATCATATCACATCTCAACTGGGTGTGTATATTTTTAGGTTTTCACAGTTTTGGGTTGTATATTCATAATGATACCATGAGTGCTTTAGGGCGCCCTCAAGATATGTTTTCAGATACCGCTATACAATTACAACCTGTCTTTGCTCAATGGATACAAAATACCCATGCTTTAGCACCTGGCACAACAGCCCCTGGTGCAACAACAAGCACCAGTTTGACTTGGGGCGGTGGTGATTTAGTGGCAGTGGGCGGCAAAGTAGCTTTGTTACCTATTCCATTAGGAACCGCAGATTTTTTGGTACATCATATTCATGCATTTACAATTCATGTGACGGTATTGATACTCCTAAAAGGTGTTCTATTTGCTCGTAGCTCACGCTTGATACCGGATAAAGCAAATCTTGGTTTTCGGTTCCCTTGTGATGGCCCGGGAAGAGGGGGGACATGCCAAGTATCCGCTTGGGATCATGTCTTCCTAGGATTATTTTGGATGTACAATGCAATTTCTGTAGTAATATTCCATTTCAGTTGGAAAATGCAATCAGATGTTTGGGGAAGTATAAATGATCAAGGAGTAATAACTCATATCACAGGAGGAAACTTTGCGCAGAGTTCGATTACCATTAATGGGTGGCTTCGCGATTTCTTATGGGCGCAGGCATCCCAGGTAATTCAGTCTTATGGTTCCTCATTATCTGCATATGGTCTTTTTTTCTTAGGCGCCCATTTTGTATGGGCTTTTAGTTTAATGTTTCTATTCAGCGGGCGTGGTTATTGGCAAGAACTTATTGAATCCATCGTTTGGGCTCATAATAAATTAAAAGTTGCTCCTGCTACTCAGCCTAGAGCCTTAAGCATTGTACAGGGACGTGCTGTAGGAGTAACACATTACCTTCTGGGTGGAATTGCCACAACGTGGGCATTCTTCTTAGCAAGAATTATTGCAGTAGGATAATGGCTAGGAGGATTTGAAAAGCATTATGGCATTAAGATTTCCAAGGTTTAGCCAAGGCTTAGTTCAGGACCCCACTACTCGTCGTATTTGGTTTGGTATTGCTACCGCACATGACTTCGAGAGTCATGATGATATTACTGAGGAACGTCTTTATCAGAATATTTTTGCTTCTCATTTCGGACAATTAGCAATCATTTTTCTGTGGACTTCCGGGAATCTCTTCCATGTAGCTTGGCAAGGAAATTTTGAGGCATGGGTACAGGATCCTTTACATGTAAGACCTATTGCTCATGCAATTTGGGATCCCCATTTTGGTCAACCGGCTGTAGAAGCTTTTACGCGAGGGGGTGCGCTTGGCCCAGTGAATATTGCCTATTCCGGTGTTTATCAGTGGTGGTATACAATTGGTTTACGTACTAATGAGGATCTTTATACTGGAGCTATTTTTCTATTATTTCTTTCTTTCATATCCTTATTAGCGGGCTGGTTACACCTACAACCGAAATGGAAACCGAGCGTTTCGTGGTTTAAAAATGCCGAATCCCGCCTCAATCATCATTTGTCAGGACTATTTGGAGTCAGTTCCTTAGCTTGGGCAGGGCATTTAGTCCATGTGGCTATTCCAGGATCCAGAGGAGAATATGTTCGATGGAATAATTTCTTAAGTGTATTGCCTCATCCTCAAGGATTAGGGCCATTTTTTACAGGTCAGTGGAATCTTTATGCTCAAAACCCCGATTCTAGTAATCATTTATTTAGTACTTCGCAAGGCGCGGGAACTGCCATTCTAACACTTCTCGGGGGATTCCATCCTCAAACGCAAAGTTTATGGCTTACCGATATGGCCCATCATCATTTAGCTATTGCAATTCTTTTTCTAATTGCTGGTCATATGTATAGAACTAACTTCGGTATTGGGCACAGTATAAAAGATATTTTAGAAGCGCATATTCCTCCGGGGGGTAGATTGGGGCGTGGACATAAGGGTCTTTATGACACAATCAATAATTCAATTCATTTTCAATTAGGCCTTGCTCTAGCCTCGTTAGGGGTCATTACTTCTTTGGTAGCTCAACACATGTATTCGTTACCTGCTTATGCGTTTATAGCACAAGACTTTACTACTCAAGCTGCGTTATATACTCATCATCAATACATTGCAGGATTTATTATGACGGGGGCTTTTGCTCATGGAGCTATCTTTTTTATTAGAGATTACAATCCCGAACAGAATGAGGATAATGTATTGGCAAGAATGTTAGAGCACAAAGAAGCTATCATATCCCATTTAAGTTGGGCCAGCCTATTTCTGGGGTTCCATACTTTGGGACTTTATGTCCATAATGATGTCATGCTTGCTTTTGGCACTCCGGAGAAACAAATCTTGATCGAACCCATATTTGCCCAATGGATACAATCTGCTCACGGTAAAACTTCATATGGTTTCGATGTACTTTTATCTTCAACGAATAGTCCGGCGCTCAATGCGGGGCGAAGCATATGGTTGCCGGGTTGGTTAAATGCTATTAATGAGAATCGTAATTCTCTATTCTTAACAATCGGGCCTGGAGACTTCTTGGTTCATCATGCTATTGCTCTTGGTTTACATACAACTACATTGATCTTAGTAAAAGGTGCTTTAGATGCACGTGGTTCCAAGTTAATGCCGGATAAAAAGGATTTTGGTTATAGTTTTCCTTGCGACGGTCCGGGACGAGGTGGTACTTGTGATATTTCTGCTTGGGACGCATTTTATTTGGCAGTTTTCTGGATGTTAAATACCATTGGATGGGTTACTTTTTATTGGCATTGGAAGCACATTACATTATGGCAAGGTAATGTTTCACAATTTAATGAATCTTCAACCTATTTGATGGGATGGTTAAGAGATTATCTATGGTTAAATTCTTCACAACTTATCAATGGATATAACCCCTTTGGTATGAATAGTTTATCAGTCTGGGCGTGGATGTTCTTATTTGGACATCTTGTTTGGGCTACTGGATTTATGTTCTTAATCTCATGGCGCGGATATTGGCAGGAATTGATTGAAACTTTAGCATGGGCTCATGAACGCACACCTTTGGCGAATTTGATTCGATGGAGAGATAAACCTGTGGCTCTTTCGATTGTCCAAGCAAGATTGGTTGGATTAGTCCACTTTTCGGTAGGTTATATATTTACTTATGCAGCTTTCTTGATTGCCTCTACATCAGGTAAATTTGGTTAATTTCATTCTTTATTGTATCTCCAAAAATTGAATCTCTTTGTATGAAGAAGGTGCTTCTTCTATTTCTACATCTAGGATCCGACTTATTTCTATCATTGATACTAATAGGAAATGAATCATCATCATAATGGCAAAGAAAAGTAGCATTGCCAGGGAGAAGAAGAGGCAAAAATTGGAAAAAAAATATCATTTGATTCGACGATCTCCAAAAAAAGAAATGAGCAAAGCTCAGTCGTTAAGTGAGAAATGGGAAATTAAGGCAAAGTTCGAAGCACTACCGCGTAATAGTGCACCTACACGTCTTCATCGACGTTGTTTTGCGACTGGAAGATCACGAGGTAATTATCGACACTTTGGATTATCTAGACACGCACTTCGTGAAATGGTTCACCAATGTTTGTTGCCCGGTGCAACAAGATCGAGTTGGTAAGAATAAAAAATTCTCTTCATTTTTTTATTCTTTTTGATGATCTGCGATCATAGGACGGTCCCTTGACCATTCCGTATAAATGGTTTATTCTATTTGTACAGATATGGTGGAGGGGCGGCAGGCAAATTCAATCTCTGTTTTCCATTAATTGTCAATTGTTCTTCTTATGGCATGGCGGAGTGGAGCAACTTGGTAGCTCGCAAGGCTCATAACCTTGAGGTTACGGGTTCAAATCCTGTCTCCGCACCATTTTGGATAAAAATGGAAATTCACTTATATATATATTTGATAATATAAAGAAATATACTATTCAATACAGAAGTAACGGCGGATAGCGGGAATTGAACCCGCGTCTTCTCCTTGGCAAAGAGAAATTATACCATTCAACTATATCCGCATTTTTTTATTCTAATTGATACTTTCTATATCAATTCGATTTGTGCAGAGATGTATTTGATATCTATTAGGAGTGATCAATAAAAAAGTCGAAATCTATAGATATATATCTATCTTATCTTTAATCAATTTCTCTATGTATGTATTAGATAAAGGATACATACATGGAGAAATTGATTTATCCAAAAGATTTGACTTCAATTGAAATTGGGTTAGTGATGAAGTCGGAGGGTTTCCTCGAAGCATCCATGGCTGAGTGGTTAAAGCACCCAACTCATAATTGGCGAAGTCGTGGGTTCAATTCCTACTGGATGCATCCCCATAGAAATATCCCCCACTCGATTTTTGTTACAGAATGAAATTTGTAAATACAGCTACATGATTATCTGAATTATATTGACTATATTCATTCTTTATCTTCTTTTCAAAAAAAAAACGATTGGATCCGTATCAATATCAATGGAATCTCATCATCCATCAATAACAAAGGTGTGGTCGATTCAATCCAATTATGTTAGAATAGTTATAATAACATTTGATCTGTATCAATGGACGATGGACTCCCAAGAAACGGTAGAAGAATGCGACCTATTATGGGACATACAATGCATTACAAACGTATGATCATTATGCTTGAACCGGCTTATTCGATTCCTTAGAATCGGGTTATTCTATTCCACCTCTTAGTTAGAAAGAAAAGAACTTAAACAATTAATAACATGGCGATACATAAAACTTCGAGCCCGAGCACACGCAATGGAGCCTTAAACAGTCAAGTGAAATCCAATTCACGAAATCGTTTGATTTCTGGACAACATCATTGTTGTAAAGGGCGTAATGCCAGAGGAATTATTACCGCAGGGCATAGAGGGGGAGGTCATAAGCGTCTATACCGTAAAATTGATTTTCGACGCAATGAAAAAGACATATATGGTAGAATCATAACTATAGAATATGACCCTAATCGAAATGCACACATTTGTCTCATACACTATGGGGATGGTGAGAAAAGATATATTTTACACCCCAGAGGGGCTATAATTGGAGATACCATTGTTTATGGTACAGAAGTTCCTATAAAAATGGGAAATGCCCTACCTTTGAGTGCGGTTTGAACTATTGATTTACGTAATTGGAAGTAACCAATTAGGTTTATGGCGAAACCTAGAAATCGATCTCTTATCCAATTGGAGTACCTCTACAGGATAGACTTCAACAGAAAACTGAAGAGTAACGGCAGCAAGTGATTGAGTTCAGTAGTTGCTAATATACCATTATTGACCCTAGAGATATAGTAATATGGAGAAGACAAAATTGTTTCAAGCACCGACAGAACACGAAGCGCTCCTCGTTTCAAACAAATAAGGGGAAGATCCGGATTATTCACATTTCATTTGATGGTCAAGGACAAATTGAAAGCGAAGCAGTGGTAATTCTAAGGATTCCCCCGGGAAAAAATAGAAATGTCTCCTACGTTACCCGTACTAGGTGTAAGTAGCAACGTAATTTCATAGAGTCATTCGGTCTGAATGCTACATGAAGAACATAAGCCAGATGAAGGAACGGAACAGAAAGACCTAGGATGTAGAAGATCATAACATGAGTCATTCGGAAGATTTGGATTCGTATAATATATATCCACTCATGTGGTATGGTACTTCGTTATGTCATTTATAATCTACGAAATAAACGATATATAAGATGCAGCTGTATAGATATTAGAATCTACATCCAGAAAGCCGTATGCTTTGGAAGAAGCTTGTACAGTTTGGGAAGGGGTTTTGATAAGAATCTACTTCAACCGATATGCCGTTAGGCACGGCCATACATAACATAGAAATAACACTTGGAAAGGGTGGACAATTAGCTAGAGCAGCGGGTGCTGTAGCGAAACTGATTGCAAAAGAAGGTAAATCAGCAACATTAAAATTACCTTCTGGCGAGGTCCGTTTGATATCCAAAAACTGCTCAGCAACAGTTGGACAAGTAGGGAATGTTGGGGTAAACCAGAAAAGTTTGGGCAGAGCCGGAGCTAAACGTTGGCGAGGCAAGCGTCCTGTAGTAAGAGGGGTCGTTATGAACCCTGTAGACCATCCACATGGGGGTGGTGAAGGGAGGGCCCCAATTGGTAGAAAAAAACCCTCAACTCCTTGGGGTTATCCTGCACTTGGAAGAAGAACTAGAAAAACGAATCAATATAGTGATAATTTGATTCTTCGTCGCCGTAGTAAATAGTCGAGCGTAAGCGTAGATAAAATAGAATTTGTTTCTTCGTCTTTACAAAAGAAAATAGCAATTTACTGGGACATTATAGGATTTTCTTTTTTTAGAGATTCTATATTTTAGAATTGGAAATATAAGAGAACAAAATTAACTTTTTTAGTTATTATAGGAGGAATAATTAACTATGACACGTTCACGAACAAAAAATCCTTTTGTAGCCAATCATTTATTAAGAAAAATAAAGAAGCTTAACACAAAAGGAGAAAAGGAGTTAATAAAAACTTGGTCCAGAACATCTACCATTATACCTACAATGATTGGGCATACCATTGCTATCCATAATGGAAAAGAGCATTTACCTATTTATATAACAGATCGTATGGTAGGCCATAAATTAGGAGAATTTTCACCTACTCGAAAACTTGGGAGGGTATCCAAAAAATGAGAAAAAATATATTTCTCAATTTACCCTTGGACCTATATTTTTTTACCATATATTTAAAAATACAGGTCACAATCATCATTGAAGTGAATTTTCCCATTCATTTTAGGATACTTTTCGCAATCATCATTGATAAAAATGAACATTATGAGGATTCGGATTAATTAATAAATTACTCAATCTGTTGCAGAATAAAAAGAATTGTATTATTCTGCAACA